>JAPWTK010000867.1:0-136857 GCA_029963805.1 Aromia moschata
CTTGGCGTTGTTCTTGGGTTATCACAGGGTGAAAGCGAGTTGTGGCACCCACACCTATTTATTAAGCAACATTAAGATAATTGGATTCACCCAACAGAGGTCAAACCACGCAAAACCCTGCGTAAATGCAAAAGGGTGGCTTAGTTAGGGGGTCTGAAATGGGTTGAAGAAATGGAACGGCAACCAAATACACAAAACTTATTAAGAAGGTCTTAGTGTGTGCAGGGATGGAGTTTTTAACCGACAGAGTCCTTCTTAGTCCATCCTGTATGTCTTAAACTGTCGTCAAAATCTTGCTAATTCAAATTTCGACTTGGAGTTTCTTTTTGGGGTGTGGACGGCGAACCGTTTAAGTCACACTGTAGCGCCTTCGGGACATTCAAACCAACCCTATAGGCTACCGAAAATTAAAAACCGCAAGTCTCTAAATAGAATAAGATGTAAATTAAATGGCGCTAATCTAAAAAGTGGTTAATCCAATTTTGACGAGCAGTTTATTCAGTTATGCTTAAATAGTTAAAAAATCCCCAAAAGATAAGGATAATCAAGGTCTGCCCCAAAGTCACTTGCACATTTTTTTTTTAAATTCAACATTACCTACCCTTGAAACTGCAGTCACAGTTTTTTGTGTAAATGTTGTGATAAAAAACTTGTGTTGTTTTCAAAAGTTGGAAACAATTTCAAGAAAATTCGAAAATTAATTTAAAATTTCCATCTGACGATATTGTTTTTACGTAATCTTGCTGCATTAGCGTCTTTACGTGACTTGCGAAGCGTGGCCAACACCGCAGGTCGTAATAATTTCATATAAACTCTAATCCGAAAAACAAATTAATTCCGTTCCTCCTTCCGAGAATTCATTAATTAGGCAACTTTGTTTCGGGACAACGCCAAATTACCCCGTCCGGACACGGTCTAATGTATCGGAACGAAAACGATTAATATTTTATCCGCCCGGCAAATTTTTAACGCTCCGGCATGCGAAAAAAACCGTGCCAGGCGTTACCGAAAAATACCTGGCGGGCTTTTCCATGTCGAAGTTCACACATCGATCAAGATGTTGTCAGCAAATAATTTCGGGGCAACGGATATTGTGCTCCTGTCGCCGTCTATAGGATATATTTCGTGCAGGGGCGGCAGGTGTTCTAGAGCAGAAGTCTCCCAAAGCCTCCTAAAGACACTAAGCGAATAAGTCACAATGTACTTATTATTTCAAATACTTTTCAATTACGGTCTCGATATAGTGAAATAATTGAAGAACGGCTTTTTCACTGCATCGAGGTTGTTCACTAGAGCTCGGAGATTAATAGATACTAGTGATGTATCGAATGTTAGATTTCTCACATTCGCGAATGCGAATGCGAATGCGAATATTCATATCCAATATTCGCGAATGCGAATGCGAATGCGAATGTTGACCTGCAAATAAAGCGCGCGCAAAATGTCATATAGGTTTGACAGTTCGTGTCATGTTTAAATCGAACATAGTCACATTAAAGGCGTTTTTTCTTGTTAACCGTATTCAACGTACGTTTCAAACCGTATTTAAAGGTTGACGTCAGCAATTCTGATTTCAAGAAAACGAATATTTTGAAACCGTCGAGTTAACCTCAAACGGCCAAACGTCAAGGAAACAAGGTTTTGATTCCAATGGATCGTTTATCAAGTTTACAGTTCTATGTGCTTAGCCAAAACGAGTATTCCAGTCTTTTTTATTAACATATCTTTTATTAACTGATCCTCTATTTGTATTTCTACAATACTGGCATAATCGGGATCAATTTTCAATGCTTATGGTAAAAATTACCATAAAATAACACAACTTTTGACAAAAACTGGAAACTGATGAATTATATATCTAACCTTACAATATGTGGCATCTTTATATTTTTCCCTGTCCAACAAAGATCTTGCAAGAAAAAGACAAAACAAACGGTTCAAACACAAGTCCCGGATGTTTTTAAATGTGGTTCAACACGCTGGAAGAATAACGTCACCGGTTAACAAGAAAATGCAATGTTTTGGAACATGTTTGAATTGTATTAACAAGAAAAATTGTTGGTTCAAGACTGTTCCATAATCATTTTTTTATTCAAATAGTATAAGTAAATAAAAAATTATAAATCATATCAGTTGTATTATCATTCCATATCCATCCAATCCATATGTGATTTCCTTTTTGTTTGTCAAATACATTCGCCAAATATTCGCATAGTTTCTTGCGAATACGAATGCGAATGCGAATGGCAAAAAATATGCGAATATTCGCGAATGCGAATACGAATGCGAACATTCGTTACATCACTAATAGATACCACCATTAATGCGTTCCGAAATGTTAAATAGGTCTTACCTTATACATGTGATGGTGACTGTCGTAACCCTACTAATCGGCAAATGAACCATCCCAGTAAACACACGTACGTTATAGAAAAGTAACTTTAACGTGTCATTGGTTAAAGAAACGTGATACGTTTCGATACGATAGAATAACAACCGTTTATATATCGTTGAGAAAATAACGGTTAATTAAAACGTTAAATCTATATGATTTTTAAACGAAAAATCTAAACAGTCTCTTTGAAAACATTAAAATAACGTTGTTCAAAGTAAATTATACAACTGTTCTGTCAAACGTTAATACAATGTTTACTTTGACTTGACAATGACTATTTGGATGTAGAACAACGTTGAAAAACACATTTCTTAAATGTATACTAATACGTTTAATTTCCCTTAATATTTAACGTTCTTAAAAGATTATTTAGAAACGTATATATTTAAGATTATTAAGAAGTAAAATGAACGTTGTGAGTTCACTTATTTTAAACGTTTTTATTTTCGTTACGTTAAACGTTTAAAACCGCGACATTTTTAAGTTGAATGTACGTAGTAACAACACGCATTTTTCAAATGGTGTTTAGACATTAAAAATGTTTTTTTAACGTATGTGTGTTTTTTGGGATAATCACAAGATAGAGAACTTGCATACACACGGTAACCGATGCTATGACGTGTCCGTACTGCCAGTTGAGTTTATATATAAATGATCAACAACTGTTCCATATGGTTAAGAGTTAAGCTTTAGCGCCTGTGAGTTAAAATAGCTACCTGTATCTATGTGCCCCAACGAGTCACAATAGGTTACGCTGCACAATAGGTTTCCAATGCAAGGATTTACTTTTACGCATTCTGTACTATGTCCTTGAAGCGTCCAAATGACTCTCATAGCTTTTGCCTAATTCAGTCCTTCAACCACTACGCTAGGTATTTTCTGTCTTTTAGCATCCCTTGTTTCGTTCACGTTAAGCCATATAGGCGTACAATGCAATTATGTGCAAAAATCGTGCAAAAACGTTTTCGACGTTTTATGCATATAAATGATGAATCGATCGGCGCAGGTTAACTAATACTAAAAAAATATGTCATCAAAGTTGGCTGACCAAATAAGTCGTATTTCTATTCTTGATCTTAAATTTATAATCTTATCTAATTGTCAAGGTTGTTACATTATGTGACAGCCATTATTTATTTTACAATTGTGACAGTCATTTGGCAAAAGTTTGACAACAATGTTTCGTTTGGAGCTTCAACATAACTTGCTATTTGTATTTCTCTGGTTGATAGCCAGATTTGATGACTTTTTGTTTTGGAAGGCTCGTTATAACAATATTCCAGTCGCGTTAAGATCTAATAGTAATAACACTATTGTTTGCTTCTTGTGGTGTAATGATTGTATACTGTGTTTCTTGTTTATACATTTATCGCGAAGGAAAATCGTGACGTGTTCGTAGGAATTCATGCTTTGTTGCCAATTGTTGCCATGCCCAATTTGTTCACTATTCAGAGATTAATGTCAATATTTTTATGTTCACTGCAGTATATAGTTCATTATATAATATTGCTCACTATATCGAGACCCTACTGTACTTCCACATCCATTGAATAGGCTTAAAAATTATTGAAACGTCGAGATTTTAAGTTTGCGAAACAATTTTTTTGTCTCTCGGTCTGTCTGTCAACCTTTTTGTGTACACTAGAGTCTTCAAAAAATTTTTAATTTTTTTTCCAACTTCTTACCTCTCAAACGTTCTATTGGATGTAAAAAAATCCTCAACATCATGAGCCTATTGGCAACTCTAAAGGGTCGCTATTTTTATTTTAGTTTCTCATTTAATTACATGGGAAAAATTCTGTTTTTATTAAAATTGAATTTACTCATAATTGACTTAAATTTTAACAAAAAACCATTTTATATTCTTAAAGTTGAGTCTTTAAACTTTACAAAACTCTAAGAACAATTATAATTATCTTTACTAGAAGCGTAGTTTCACCATTTAAAAAATTACTAAATTTTTAAATTTGGAGAAATAGCTTGTAATAATTTTTTTTTCTTGCATAATATACTCAAAATTTTTACTCAAAACTATTAGTCAGTATTGTGTATTTATGGATAACATATTTTAACAATGGTTGTCAGTACATAGTGTAGGTGGCAGCACTCATTATAACAGATATGGTACAATTGTTAAATTGACAGTGTCTGTGATCTCTTTCTTCAGAAACTCGTTGTGTATTTTTTATATCTCTCAGTGCTTTCGATTGTTATCAATAAAATGATTACGAAGAAAATTTATCAAATAATAAATAATAGTTTGAGTACAAATTTTGAGATATTATGCAAGAAAAAAATTATTACAAGTTATTTCTCCAAATTTAAAAATTTAGTAATTTTTTAAATGGCTGAAACTACGCTTCTAGTAAAGATAATTATAATTGGTCTTAGAGTTTTGTAAAGTTTAAAGACTCAACTTTAAGAATATAAAATGGTTTTTTGTTAAAATTTGCGTCAATTATGAGTAAATTCAATTTTAATAAAAACAGAATTTTTTCCCATGTTAATTAAATGAGAAACTAAAATAAAAATAGCGACCCTTTAGAGTTGACCAATAGGGCTCATGTTTGGGGAGGATTTTTTTACATCCAATAGAAACGTTTGAGAGGGTAAGAGTTGGAAAAAAATTAAAATTTTTTTTTAAAAAACTCGAGAACACTAAGATATCAGCTTGAAATTTGGAACACTTATGTATCATGACGAGGTCTGATTACCTACGTATTATGAGCTTATTTTAAATTTAATATGTTGTGGGTTTGGGGCATAAATTGGGTAAATACACCTTTTCCTTATCCATAGGTAATTCGTAAAAGATACACTTCAAATTATGATATACACGTTAAATATGAAACATAAGTACAACGTGTGAATACATCGAGTCGACAAATGTAAAGATTCTCGGTTTCGTATAATGTGAGCTGGGGTGTTGAAGAGTGTTCAAAATGGCCATTAGAAAAAAACACAGGGTGATTAAAAAATATGGAACCTAAAATTAGTGACAGATACTACTTCAAAAATAAACCGACCCGTATTTTTTTTGTTTTGGTCTAGTGTCGTTCGCAGCCCTTCAAAAAGGGGCTAGGCAAATATATTTTTTTAAATATCTTCAAAACTGTTGATTCGGTGTGGCACAAATTGGGTATAGAAGAAGCACAATACATAGTCGTAAACAACATCATGAGGCCAAAATTTTATTATGACATACAGGGCACTAATGACAAATATGTTTTTATGGCAAATGGTAATGGCAAATACTTTTTTTCCATTATTTATTTTCCATAGAAGAATTTCAATCTGGACTAGTTAGTATGATGTGCAATTTTATTCTCTACAGAAAAGATAAACTTGTTCGAAACGTAACGTTGTTGTTGATTGCATGATTTTCATATATTCACACTACATTTAAAAAATCAAGTTGGCAAGGAGAACAATACAAAGATATTGCCATTATGCATTAATTGTTATTCAAAGAATGTATGAGTTCTTTATTATAGTCTGAAAGATGCTATGAAGTACTCGTATGGCGAGAGTTGCAGTACTGTTGAGAACGACCCTAGAACCTAGATTAAATAAAAACATATGTGTCGGTTTATTTCTAATCATCTGTCATTAATTTTTGGTCCCATATTTTTTAATCACCCCATATAGGTGGCCAATCAAATCAATTTATGGTCATTTGGCTGGTGATGTTCTTGTTGTACACAACGTGGGAGGGGATGTTTGTTTTGTTATATTCTGTCAATTATTAATATGAATTAATAAATATATTCTAATGTGATTTGTCGTTTTATAGGTTTTTAAAGATGTGGAATGAAAACATTATATTATGAGGTCTATACTCTCATTTTTACTTCATTTAAAAAAAAGGTCATAAAAGTCATATACGTTATAAATAGTATATGTGTCATAAAGGTCATATTGGTCATAAAGGTCATATTGGTCATAAAGATTATATCATTCGTAAAGGTCATAATGATCTTATCAGTCTTACAGGCCATATTGGTCATAAAGGTCGTACTCAAATATCATAGTTTTAAAAACGTATCCTGATGTTTTCAGAGATTTATATAGTCTAATAATTAAATGTGGAAAATTTGGATGTGGCAGTAGTGATTGTTTATGCAGCGGTTTTTTAAGTATTTGCTCTGTTGACCAACGTATGGTCGTGAAGTTTTAGAAACATTTAAATGCTGAACTTTTTTTAAAACTTTTAAATTTTAAACTAAATGTAACAACAGAAGCCTTACCGTGAATAAGGATTTATGTTATATGTGAGGATTTTGATAAAATAAAGAAAAACGATTTATTTATTTTGTTTTAATTTAAAATAAATACATTTAAGGGGGAGAGCTGTGGTAGTTCATAAACATAACGAAGCAAAGAAAGAAACTGTATATCTATAAAGAAAAACTACCTCTTTATAGAAACTACATACATATATCTATACAAACTCTATAAAGAACATTCTCGAAATTTGAAAACATTCTGGTATTTCCTGAAATAAGTTAAATTCTTCAAAATAAACCATTATTAAGTGGGTACAAGGAAACTATTAAAATTGTAAATTGACCAATATGTTTTAAATACACATATTAAATAAGGTAAATTCGTTTTCAATCAGTTCTCAGGTAAGTTAAAGTAGTGAAGTCCAAGCCAGTTAATCATTGCATAATTTTTTATCTTCTTTGCTGTCAAAATTTTCGTAAAACTGCATGAACGAATATAATCATATGTTTTAGATTCTCCATTTTTTTCGAATGAGTTTGTAAAGGTTAATTATTTAGTTTTGGCAGATTCGGCTTTCCAGTTACCTGCATCATTTTCTTGAGTGATATTGTAAAAGCCATGAAAGGGTCAAACACATTAAGGTTGAAATGAACACTTGATGTATGAACACATGATGTATTTAAAGTAGGTACATATACTAAATAAATGCAGCAATCTTCAAACTGGGGTTTATGACAATGTTTTTCTCTGTCGTAGCAGTGCAAAACTTAAAAAATCGTAACGGTGCAATATTTTGGTTTTTGCAAAAGGATTTGAATGACTGTTGCCTTCTATCACGTCCACAATCATGTACACAAACTTTTGCAAACTTTTTATGTCTCATCGATTCGCCAGTTCTTGTGTATTTATTCATCATACCACTATTTCTTTACTATTTCCTCGTAAAAGCGTCCTCATTTATGTTTATTTTTCTTTTCCTGCCTTTACTTACCGTTTAGGAAAGTGACGATGTGACTCTTATGTCTGGTATTTTATAATATTGATTTAACATAGACCTTTATTTCATGTTTAAAGAAGCCGTACCTCGAAGAATTCATAAGTGACAGCATCATGTCGGTGTCTAAACATGAAATGAGTTATGTGTATTCACACAGGCCCCTTTTTGTTAAAAAATCTCAGAATGCGAAATATGTATAATCAACATTTATTCAGGGGAAGGCTTCAGTTAAAAATACATATAATGGATTATTCCATGGTCAGCAATGTCTTCAGATCTTTCAGCATCTGAGTATTTTCTCTGGGGCTATTTAAAGTATAGAGTGTTTTGCAAATAAATTCACATCTAATGGAGCTGAAAATGAATATAAGAAATACAATCAAAGCTATTGCATGGTCATGTATAGAGTGTTGTCCTGCCATTGTTGGTTTTAATGGTAAACTCGATACGAATTCTCCATAAAAACTGATGATATGGGTAGCAATGAATCTAAATCACTAGAGGGTCGGTTTTTGGGCAAATATGTAATATGACAAATATATCGATAATTATTCAGTGATAGGGAGAAGACAATTAAGTTGGATTTAGTTTTTCCGTTAAATTAGCTATTGTAGACCTTAATTTTTTGGACTATAAAAAAAATATATCTTTGAATAGACTCGGAAAGTGGTGCAAACATGGTCAATGTACGGCTGCAAGATAAATCCGAGCCTATAAATTAATCAGCACCCTAAACTTTTGTTCTTGAAATTGGATTTACCTTTGAACTGATATTTTGTGGTGTGTTTTCCATGTTGTCGGTATGACACCCATAGTTTCCTTTCAGCTCCGAATGAGATAACGAGAAGTATGTGTCATCATCCATTACATTTAGTTTATTGACAAAAATAATACATTAGCCTTAGCCTTAGCTCATGACATCTCAGAATTTCCTCTAATTGGGTCTCGGTGTGTGTTGGCGCCTTTCTTCTTTTCCGAAACAAAATGTCATTTCGGGAAATTGTTCTAAAAAATAGTGATCTTTGAAACACCGAGTCTTTACCGAGTAAATTCTTTTTGCTATAAGTATGTATAACACGAAAAATGCTTACTTACCAAAATCATTATAAGATTTTGATTAAAAGATAGGTCATACATAGGAAGGATAAGTTATTGCTTACTACGAATAACCTACATAAGACGCTAGAGCTTCCCAAAAAATTTATTACGAGCCGTCACTGATCTCGCGTTCTCTTTTTTCAAACGCTTCGGATAATAGATGTCGCCAGAATAATGTATTCGAGGGGAAGTGTGTTTGCACAAGCTGTAAGATGTAACTGACTGAACATAATGGGCGGTATGTATAAAAAGCTATGAGCGACTTCACGCAAAAAGTTGAATTATTCTTCTGTTCGCTTCTATTTTATACACACTGGTGTGGAACTGTTTATAAATATGACAACGTTAGAATTTTTTTCGTTAGTGTTTATAAATGTGGCAACGACAAGCTATTAATAATGCCACGCTTTTTTCCAAAGCGTGTACGTTTTTATATACCTAAATGTATGATAATATGTATAATCATTTAGATATACAGCCTGTCCAAGGATAAGTAAAAAAAAGAGGCGTTGATGCGAACAAACATTTTCCAGTTAAACATTAACTTTTTTGAGATTCAGATCCAATTTGATTAAAATGAAATATTAACAGGGATATCTTAGTTAGCATAGACAATATTTGTAAAACAGAAATTGGCCAGTTATGGAAAATGACAAATATAGACCTTTGAGGGAATAAGACTGGCCCTTTCATCGCCTACGCTAGCCGTTAGAACGAGAAGTGTAATAGAATTTGTCCTTTTTCACATAGTGTATACCAGTAGCTTGCATGTATCTTAGCAAACTGAGTTAACCAGTTGTCGTCAGTGGAGTGAAAGTGGACATTACATTACATAAGTCACTATCCAATAAGATTGCCGATCTCCATAATCACTCCTATTGACCTACTTGCTATCTGATAAAATTAATTCACTCGTATGGTATATTTCAGTATCAAAATATTTTTTTGACTATGTACAGTTGAAGAACGAAGTATTTTTATGCATATATTATTGGTTTATACTGGGCTTGGCAAAATATATTACCATTTCTGTTATATTTAACTGAAACAGTAGACTTTGAAGTGGTTGTTGACAGTTGGCAAAATGCAGAAGCAATTAAAAGAACACCGCAGTTGAGAAATTTTGATATTTGATATTGATTACCAGAAATTGGAACAGACCATGGCCAGAAATATCCCCAGATTTTGCAGTATTATATTCTTTTCTCTAGGGCTACTTAAACTAATAGAACTGAAAACAAATATCAGAAATGTAATCAACGCTTCGTCAATTAATTAATCAGTCAGTCAATGCTTGATATCAACTTGGTCGGCACTTCAAATGTTATGTAAAAATTTGCCGGAACAACTTGTATTTTTTGGATTAATTCTGATTGTTCCTGTGATTACCATGATGTAGTATGTATTCTTGCAGTTTTTCTTTCAGAGGTTCTTGAAATGTTATGCATCGAATATATAAAATAATTTACCCACCTGGGCAATATGGCGTATTTTATAGTAAGCTGGTAAGTAAGTATAGTATGATATTGGTGGTATTGGTATTAGAACACTTAGAATAGATAATTATAACACTTTGGCATTTTAGAATTTATTTTATTTGCATAGTATGGAGCACCATATGTTTTTATGACATGCATGACATGCTTTTTCCAAAGGAGGTTTTTCGATAAGGCCAGTTATCAGCCCCCCCTAAATCATATTTTTTAAAGTTTATTATCTAGATCATTCTTATTTTTTTTTATAATGTGAAAAATATAAAGTTTTCAAAAATATATAAATTTTTTGTATTACTTAATAGGATATTTATGAAAAGAACCACTGAACTTGAACTGCTTTAGAAAAATACGTCATTTTTGTAGTTTTTGCAATCTTTATCTAGTTATTTCATATAGAGTGCAACTGAGTAACTTAGCGATTTTCATATATATGGTGCACAAATACATAAGCTATTACATACATAAACACTGACGTGTTACTATACTGCGCTCGTGGTAAAAAATAAATGAATTGGATTTCGGATAATATTTAATAATGAATTAGTTGACTGATTTTACTATATTTTCTTTTCAAAACTTCAACTTAGCCCTTGATTTTCTTTTAGTACTTATAGACGAGACGTTGCGACGGAGAATCGGGGAACATTCTGACGTGACGTCCCTGAGTTAGCAATGCAGTAGCATCAGTCAGTCAGTTTATTCACTTAGTTATACATATTTAGTCTATTTAGTTTATACACTAGCTGATAGTAAATAATTGTATGGAATGACATATTCAATATTCTAAATGTCAAGTGAATTTTCTAGAACATGTAAAAAACTATAAATAATGGTGTTGTTGCTAGAATAAGTTAGTTGTGATTTGAATGTTAAAGAGCTAAGATCGCAGAGTTGTAGATTGTTAATAAAAGTGTTTAAAAATGAAGAAGAGAATTAGTTAGAGAAATACGTAATACTAGATAACTTATGGATACAATATCATCCTACTGTGTACACGTGTTGTTGGATGTTGTCCTCACATAGCTTCAGTGTTGTGGTTCCTTAGCTATTATAGGCATTCGGAACGTCAACAAGTAAAGTATTCTTCTCACTACGAAGATTGTATTCAAGATGATGCAGCTGGATAGTCAGATCAAAAAGAAGAGGACTCTACGTAATATATTAATGTTTTTTGCACCTTGTATAAGTTTGCTTTGTTAAAAAAACGATAATTATAATATTAATTAGTATATTTTGTCACTTCATTCTCATCAACTGTAAATCAAACATATACCTTAAACACATAAATAGAGCGAATATTGGCTGATGATATATATATTTGTAAATTTTAAGTGTAGTCCTATAAACACAATATTAAAATAAAAAAAATTCAGAGGGGCCGGTAAAGGGTCTTATCGAAACCCCTCCTTTGACAACTAAACTAAAATAAGGAAATTAGTCGACGCACAGACGTATACGAACATTCTGGAGATTCGGCAATTTTTAAAAAATGCTGGCAAAAAAGGGTGCCACCAACAACCCTCATATTCCATTTCCGCATTCTTTATGAAGCCACGATTCTATAGACCAAATACGCAATAAAAACGCACCCTGTTTAAGTTTTGACCTGATTTCATCAAGAATGGAAAACAAGTCCTAACATGTGTAATTAATACGATATATAAAGGTTGTACTTGGAGCTTTTTTTGTATAATAATTGCGTAAACAAACATAAACATCGAAAGCAGAGGGTTTTTATTTTTTTTTAATTGTATTTGATGTCATAAAATGGGTAAAGTAAAGAGGGTGTAGGATAATAATACAGTTGTCACTACTATCTAGTCGGATTTAAGATTTTCATTCCACATAAGGGGTTCTAATTTATTACAAACGCTAGTTCGCGTATTTGTCTTTCGAACATCGCATGCACCGACACAACAGCTTTATCAGAAAATCGTGTTGGCTATAAAAGTGTGTCATGTACCATAAATAGTGTGTAACCTAGATAATACCGTAAATAAAGTCTCCAGAAGAATAGTTAGTTTAAGATCCAAGAAACTGACTTGGCCAGGTGCATTGTATGCTTTAAAATATGACTTCTGTCATTATTTCTGGATAAATGTTTTCTAAACTATACACACAAGTTCCTTGATATTCTGATATTTAATGAGAATTACTGAACTAAACGTTGACTAAAAGTACATTCTGTATATAAAACGAAATATATCTGTGACCGTCAGTTTCTTGTTTGTAGGCAGTTCGTTAATAGTGTTTTGCTCGCCCTTGTTTTGTGTTGATATCACATGCTGGGAACACCACTGATATAAATAGAAAATAACAATCCTTCCGAATTCATTGAAAAAAGGTTGTCATTTAAGAAAATGTCCAATTACTTCGTAGCTCGAAAACAAAAGATGATCTGGAATTGGCACTTTCTGGAAAATTGTTTCTATAAAATATAATATCGACCTGCACGAGCTTTTTTTGTAAAATCTGAAGAAAAATAGAATTAGTTTTCATTGTGGAAACACTGTATATTTGTAGAATTAATAAATTACACCGCCACACAAAAAAAACAGTTGTCTGAAATGTTCATGCGATATATGTATGGTTTCCTAAGTATGTTTTCTCACTGAACATCCGGTGCTAGAATTGATCACCCTTCAATCTACAGCAAAATGCTGAAGACAGTTCAGAAAAATTAAGAATTTTCCCTAATGAGCTGTACTAAAGTGCTGAAGACTTTCATTTTTATGAAGATTTTCTTCAGCATTTTGCCGAAGATTGAATGGTGATTCATATATATCAATTCTGGCACCGGATTCGTGTTCAGTGGGAAAATACTTAGGAAACCATATATCGCATGAACATTTCAGATAACTTTTTTTTGTGTGTGGCAGTGTTATTTATAAAGACAGGATCATTTTTGTGCATGAGCATTTCAAATTTTTTTTTTTTTTGTACATAAAAACAGGTGTAAAGTTTATCAGCCTTGGTTTTCGAGTTCTTTTCGGCCGGATCATTTAAATACATCGCTTCGTGCTAACGTGAGTAATATCGACAACAGGTTTGACCCACTATAGGAGTCGGAACACCTGCTGTTTTTAGAAGCAGGTCCGGCTCGGAATCGTTTCCGAAATACATATAATTTCATAGAACCTCAACTCAATATATGATTCTATATTTGCTATCTAAAAACAGCAGGTCCGGCTCGGAATCGTTTCCGAAATACATATAATTTTATAGAACCTCAACTCAATATATGCAGAGATATTTAACAGAAAAGGCCCCATCATGTATTGTGTGTCGTATTGCGTGGTAAATGGATTTTGAGCGAATGAATCCATTAGAGCCAACGCTTGAAATTAACTATTGTGTGAGGTCATACGTCACACAAGGTTACGTCAGACTACTGAGACCTTCTACGTTTAAAAATACTCTACATATCTACCAGTTTATAGATCAGAAAGCTCCTACGAGTACATGCATATACATATTTTAGTTGTCTATCTAATTTTACATGTATTGAATGTTATAGTCCTTCTAATTTTAATTGAAAATGATAAATACGCCTGGGGAACAAAAAAAAGCTGTGCAACTTTATGATTCCATGGGCGTGCATATATCTTTGATAAATTCGAAAATTGTGAAATAATTTTTTTTCATTCAAATCAATATAGGAGATTAAAATTAGCCTGCATACAAAACTCTTAATATTCGTAATATAATTTGCTGTAAATAATGCTCATTTAGCCAGACAATCTCAAAAAATTGTCTGTGTTAATAAACCTAGCTGAAATACACGTCACTGGCGCCTTAAACACCTAGAATTTCTAAAGTCGTAAATCATTTTAACGACGTCGTAAAAATTTTATGGCACAGTGGACCGAATAAGTATTTGGATGTATTGCATATAAAGCAATCCTATAGTATACTGGTCGGCATTTGCTGGTTGCCGGCATCGATGTCGCTGGCATCGCGTTGCCGTCTCTTCAAAATTTTCTTAAGTATAGTAACATACATAAAGTTGTTTTAATTTATAATTATTTTTTTCCAGCAATTTTAAACGCTTTATTTTAATGCTAACTAATAAATTTATATCTATGTATTTTTTTTTAATATTTCCAAACTAGCTTTCTAAGAACGTCACGAACTAACAGTTTACTGAAGTATGAAGTATACTTGTATAGTGAGCTTAGCAATTTTAGAAAATATATCTGACAACCTTGCGTTTTTCTACCTATTTTCAATTGAGAATGGAAATAGAATACATCTAGTATTTCTACGTGTTTACCTATTTCTATAGATTCGAACTTTTAATAAAAACATGTCGTTTTCAGACAACTTATCTTGCAGAGTAATGCAAACAATGCGGTTCATTGTCGCATGAGTAAATCTTGGTTCTCATAACGGTGAATTTCATTTATCTTTTGCATGTTGAATGTGACTGGTCTAAATCATTTCAAAACTGAGATGACGTAAACTTCTGGTGATTCTTTTATCTTTTTACTATGCTAAAGATATTACAAACGAAATCCGCTTTAGCGAGGAAGGCCCACTAAACTATTTATGTTTTGTGAAATATGGTCACGTGTAAAATATCGTTTTTTGCAGTTCGCATTTACGAGGACTATGTTTTAAGTACCTTTTGAAAGTACATTATTATTTGCATACTAAAGTGCATTTAACTAACACAAAACATTTTACAAAGTTGGGTGAGCGAGTACAGTAACGAGTATATACAGTGCAAATAACGTTAACCACTTCTTGGTTAAAGTTAGAGTTACTTTTACTCCCGGTTAAAACCGATTAATTAAGTAGGCGATAAGACTGTGAAATGGTAAATGCCTTAAATGGGACTAAAAATACCGGGCTTGTACTCGGGGCCTAGTATCTATCTCCTCTGCACAACACTGATTGGGTCCCTAAGCCCACCCTGTACTGTTAGTTCCGCACAAAGCTGATCCTGTCCTTAGATTTATTAGTATACTTATTGACAGTAATATACTAGTATTTATAGTAAAAAATGTAGTATTTTAGTAAAAAAGGTTTTTATTTTTAACAAAAAAATCGGAAAGAAATGATAAGAGGGGCCTTTTTGTCACAAATCCTTTATTTATGACTTGCTCCAAAGAATTAACAAAAAAAACTTGTAATTATTAAGTGCGTAATTCTGCCTCATTTTACTCTAAATACCCTTCAGCAATAAACCATCATGTTAAGCAGCGTTTTCGCAACGCCAAATTAGACAAACAGATTAACCATCGACGGGGTCCTTCCCCTTACTCAGCGTTTATTTCGATCTGTATCCCGGTGTCAGCCGATCGGGCTCATTAAAACTTCATTGTCTCCTATAAGTAATCAATGAGCGCGACTAAACATAACCGTTTATTCACGCAAATTCGCGTTTAACAGGCAATTTGGGACGAGAAAATATTCGCTAGGCGCGTAACGGTGATAACTTCGTGTGGGGAATGCAAAGGCCAATGGAGTTTGCGGACGGCGGCGTTGAATCTGCACTGTGCAGTGATGGGGAAGTAACGAGTCACTTGCCTAAGGCGGGCCACACACGTTACAGATTTACAGTACAAGTACAGTGCATTGATAAAGTAACACACAATATTCATAACTTTTTTAAATGCAGAAAGACGTCCATTTTAATTTCATTAAAGTACTACTTGACGCAAAAAATTCTTTGTACACTTCCTTAGTATTTCCCGGGAAAACGGTATTCTACAGGGTGTCAGTTTTTTATAGACAAACTTTAACAGAAGATAGAACACATGTTTTTAAAAAGAAAAGTTCATATAAACATATGTCGTAGAAGGCCGAATTCCGAGATACAGGGTGGTGAATATATTTTTTTTCGAATTTTCATTATCATAACATAGTATAAAACAAAGTCGCTTCCCGCTGTCTCTGTCCCTATGTATGCTTAGATCTTTAAAACTACGCAACGGTTTTTAATAGATAGAGTGATTCAAGAGGAAGATTTATATGTATGTATAATACATGCATAATATAGTAGAGAAATACTGATAATTTTAGAGGTTTCTAATGTGATGTAAACCGTGCGAAGCAGGGGCGGGTCGCTAGTAACTTATAAACGAATAAACGAATGTAAAGTATAAACGAATGCTTAGATTTTTTTTTTCATGTTTGGGGAATAATGCCTATTAATTAATGGGCATAAAACAAGCGATAAGAATGTTCAAAAACTTGCACAGTGGCGGAGTGGAGGGGGTGTTCAACCCCTTTCTTAAACAGACCTTCTACGCCAATGATTTATAAAAAAAACGGTTATTGTCATTATCTACATACAATTTACCAAATATTATGTCCCTTCTTCTGTTTCGAAATTCCTGTGCGTTTCCGAGCTATTTTGATTTTTAGTGTTTGATGTGGTACTAAATTAAGTAATTTATTTATTATCAATTATCGGCTAAATATTTAATTGTTTCAACGAAACCTACCTGTATATTAACATTTCTAACATACACGACCATTTTTTGAAAAAAAGAAGTGTGTCAAATCAAACTGTTTTTAAAAAGAACTACTTTTTTTGGTCTTCAAAAGAAAAAAGTGTTTTAATAGAAAACAAGAAAAAAAAATTGAGTATTTAATTCGGTTACTGTTATTGACAAAAATTTTGTGTTTATGAAGCAAATAATTAATGGTACGTTGTGAAGATTTTTTTCATTTTTCTGCAAGTATTTGGCACGTAAAATAGCAGGTAGTTAAGAGGGTATATACATATGTGCCCGTTATTCTTAGAGGTCTAAGGTGTGTGCTCTATGAGGAAGAGGAAGTCTCCTATGCGGTTGAATTATTGCAAATTGAATATATATATATAACTAACATTATTTGCGTCTTACACCTTTCTAACAATGTAACAAGTTTGTGATACGATTGCCTTCTGGCCATATTTGTTGATGGTATGAGATGAGGCAGTCCCAATACCGCGATTTTATTGGCAGATCTGGTCGTCATCATTTCCTCTGACGATATCATGGTAATCCCTATTCGCTCTTTCTTATTTATCAGCACAGTATCTGATCAGTTGAAGCCAACTATTCGAACGGTGATAACTAGCATATCCTAGAACACGACTGACATTTCTGATTGACGCTAGATGCTAAAAGACCATACTTGCATGCTAGTTGTTGACGGATTATTTGCAAGTTGTTTATCCCTGCTAAGATATGCTGACTTTGCTAGCATGGGTCACCCACCCTTCTACAGTTTTATATTTCCTGCATATATCTTCACCGTCATCCCTCAAGATCTGGTCTGGTAACTTCTGCTTTTGATAACCCTGTCCTGAATGTATATCAAGAACTTTTCGGTTTAGACGCACACAAAAAATAATCAGAAAGCCATTTCAGTGAATTCCCCGTGTCGATATAGTCTGGCTGAAAGATTTTTAGAAAACGGCCTTGTAGAGAATGTTCTATCCGCAATGTTTGGACCTCTTGTTCTGTTGGTATGTTGACCTGAAGAAGTTCACATTCTCGACTGATGGGTGTATATTACGTAGAATACTCCCTTGCTACTGCTATTATAAACGAGCCCCTGTTGGAGAGTAGTTTTCTTCTCAAAACATCTTCTTGCTGAAGGCGAAAGTTTTTGATGTTTAGTAGACCCCTCCCACCTCATTTTTGTGGGCCTAAAACCTAGAATGGTATTTTATAGTTCGCTAGTTAGATTCTACATCAAAACTGAAAATTTTTTACCCCACTTTTTTCCATCCATCGACCCGACGCCGACGGTTTGGACGAATAAGAAACCGATCGTGTATGGTCGTTTTTAAGTAAATGCATTACCGAACTCCTCGAGTGCCGTAGGCGGCTATTTCTCGTTATGATTTTAAAATGAGGGATCAAAGAGGGGGTTAACTAATTCAAACAAGCGGCGTTTCGACACGGTTAGTCGATCGGAATGGATAAACATGTTTATAATCAACAGAGATGTGCAGTTGTACCGACTTCATGGAGCGTTACAAGGGGAATCCAGCCTTTGAACGGGGTTAGAATAATTATGCGATTATAACAACATTTGAAAAACTGATGTTAACGTTGACTAGTTGTCATAACGAGCCATCCAAAAAAAAAAAAAACGTCAAAGTTGGCCGAGACAAAATACGTATTTCTATTCTCAATCGAATTTATAACCTTATTTACTTGTCAAGACTGTCACTGCATATGGCAGCCATTGTTTATTTAACAAATTGTGACAGTCACTTGTCAAAGTTTGACACAACCGAAAAGCTTAGACATGACCGCTATTTCCATCTCTCTCCTTCATAGGTTGATGACTTTTTTTTGTCTTTAGTCTCTTTACTTAATAACCAAATAATACATAGTATGAAAATCAGGTATGCTTTAGAAATTTAGAAGAATGCAGTTGAATATTACCATAGCAATGAAATAAAGACGCACCAGTCCTGACATTAAAATAGTAGACATATTGCTTTTAAACAGTTTACATGGTTTTTGGTTGCAATTATTGTAATAAACAATGGAAAGTAGCAGTCAAAGTGTGGTTGAAAATATGCCTGACGAAAGTTCCAACGTAGCAGTTGCTGCTACAGCACAATTACTACCTAAAAAATTTAATTAAAACAATTATTTTGTTTTGGGGGGGGGTATTAAAAATTAACGTTTAGGCACGAAAACGTTTACAATTTGTTCATGAAGTGGGTGGAAATAAGTAAATGCAAAACTATTTCTGCAGCCATAATTTTGTCTTATTTAGCGCAGAACTTAGAACTTGTTAAGTCCTCAACCCTGTGGACATGTTGTTCTACAAATAAACGTTACTCCTATAAAGAAATGTTATTATTTTGTTTATTCTACATAGAAAAAATGGTGTACGCAACACGCTCAGAAACTGTTTTTTTTTTTGTTTCAAACACTTCTTTGTTGTCTAATCTTGTCTACCCTTCAAAAAAAAAACACACAGTATTTTATAGACCTGTTACATACGTTATTGTTATAGTACAGTTTTACTTCGGAAATGAACAGACATGGACGTATTCTTTCAAATATTGTTTCAAGAACGGTTTTCAGACATGGTTGCGAATATCCACTATAACATGTTTTTAAAAAAAGAGTGTTTGGCCTGAAATAAAGGTAATGACCGTCCTGCAGTATCAGTGGAGGAGCTGAAAGAAAATGTTATGGAAGAGCCTCCTACAACTTCTGTACGTGTTCTGTTGTAGCTAACTGGTGCGTCTGTTGGTACCTGCTATACTGTAAAAACAAGCCTTACACTTGTTGTTCTACCATTTAACTTGAAGTTGATTAATCTGATAGGACAGAGTTTTGTCAGTTGTTTTTAAATACTCGACAACAATCTGGACACACTTTTCTTCTCCAATGAAGCATGACAGATGATATTTTGCATAATATGAAAAGTGGAGTTTCGAGAAACCAAACATTTTTTTAGTCGAATGTGCAGAAAGTGATGTCTGGGGTGCTGATATTTAGATAGTCGTAGGAGAATAATTGTCCCAATTATTCTTCTTTATTATTCTTCTTTACCTTTATTGTTCTTCTTATTCTTTAATGGAACTTTGAATGTCGAACTATATAGGAGAGAAATTATATACCTTTCGTAAATTTGTTGGATAATAATGAAATTACTATAATTTACTTCCCGCAAGATGATCGACATTAATCGACGAGATTTTGGAAAGAATAAACAATGGGAACACCATTTTTCATCTAGGAACTATTTTCGTTTCTAATTCAAAAAAATGACAGAAATATTTTGTTTTAAAAACATTTTTTGTAATACAAAGTTTATTGAAATTTTTGAAATATTTTCTCAATTAAAAAGTATTTCATCTGTCAATTACCTCATATTAATCGCAAAAAATAAAATTATATATATATATATATATATATTTGTTGAAGAGAAGTTGCTGGGATTTGAAACCTTATCACCAGATTCAAAAGCAAAAACTTAACCATCATACCTAACATTATAATTTTTTTTACGTATCAGCCACATTGGAAAAAAATGGCTATGACATACGGTTTTTCCCCAGCCAATTTGAGGTTAAATTTATTAGAACGCTAAGTGATAATACAATACTACAAAATCAATAATAAAAAGCATTTCCTTATGTTGTAAACTTTATGGACAACACAGTATGAAGAAGTTGTTAAAGAGACTTGTGCCCATGTTTTATCGTACCGAATGTGAAGCCTGCGCAAAAGCTTTAAGCTTTTTAACATTAAGAGACATTCTATTGTAGATTTCGATGTCGATGTCATGGCAATATTGCTTATTGTAGCACTAAAATGAGTAATATAATATTTTCCACTTTATTCCGGTTTCTGTTTCATCATTTTTGCACCACATACACATTGCATTTTATATGCAATGTGTAGGCAACTCGGAAAAACGTTGAGGTAAGCGTTCTCTCAGGAAGCAACCAATTCTTTTTTAAAGAAATAGGTTTGATTTCTGTTTTATCATAACGGTGGTCTTTTTGAAAAATTTTCTGTTTAAATAATAATTTCTATTTTCTTTTATTATATATTATTATTTTGTTCATAACTTGAAGTTATGTTTGTGCGTTAACTTAATAATATTATTTCCATGGCTAACTGCATTAATTCGTATATTAAAAGATAATAATGAAGGTTATTCTTTGATTTCTTGAGACAACTGTAGTAATTGTTATATTGTTTAAAAGGTTACAAAAAGTCATTTTTATGAGCCTATAGAAAATTATGGTTGCCATTTAAAAAAAAACAAGTTTACGCCACAATCTGAATATCACATGCGAAATAGAAACTTCCAATCGAAATAAAATCATATCTTGTAAAGACTACAATTATCTACACCTTCTTCTTTATATTTTTCCTGTAAAAAATAATAAGAGACATATGCGCTTAGCAGAACCTCTTACCATTTTAAGAGAAAATATGGCATTTAAAATTAAAAACACGAAATGGTTGAAAACGGACTACGGGCAGAATTATTAATTATATTATATATCTACATTTATTAAACTTGTCATATTTGCATGGCAGAGAAACACGAAATGAATATACACGATATTTAGAGGTCAATATCCGCTACTGAGGTATTAATAATAAAAAATGTCACGAATTGGCGAATAATTAATTATATATTATGTACATATATGTGTATGTAGTATTTCATTGGGGTTTCATTAGATTCAAAATCAACTAGAAATTATTAAAATTAACTATTTGAAATATTAAATTTGAAGCTACAATATTGTGTGCACATTACGTTTTACATTACATATTACAAGTGGTAGGGAAACCCAATGTTAATTTATGCAACGGTAAACTGATTTTGGTCCCTATTTTGCTAGATGAGCTCAGTAAATACGTGCTGAAAAGTCAATTATGTTACATACAGCGTTCGCATTCCTACTATTATGTCACAAGTCTGAGATTACGCCATGGGAAGACAGCGACATCATCCCAACCCAGAGGAATATATTGCAGGATATTGTTATATGCTTTGTTGGGATATTGTTATATACAGGGTCGCTGATATGTATGGAAACGGTCGATTATCTCCTAAAGTAAGGTAGCTAGCGAAAAATGTTAAGACACAAACGTTTTAGGGTTTTTTAAAATCTATCACAATAAAGAAAAATTAAGTATACAAGATCAGTCAAAAAGTCATGACGAAACAAAGTTGCTTTTTATTGAATTGAACACCCTGTATATTATTCCATATTTCAATTCTTCTCAAAATTATAAACAAAATTCATATAGCACATCGAATACCTAAATTTAACTGTTTTCGAGATATCGTATTTTGAAAATCATTTTTCTTATAAAGTATACAAAAAATATTTTAGTTTATTAAGTTTATAGTCCATCAAGTTACCTTTGAAGGTTTCTAGCTCCATAACAACGCCGCTTCGTTCTTTTGTCTAACAGTGATGATCTTGACAACACATGTCAAAAATACATTTAGTGTAAATTATTTTCGCGCAAAAATGGCACTTAAGTGAAATCGAGCGTATTGAAATTTTAATGATCATAGGATATGGTGATAGAAGACGAAGTTTTGACCAAGTAGTGGTTATTTTTAATGAATTGCATTCCGATCGGGAACTTCTTTCTAAATCAACCGTTTCAAAAACATTGCAGCGTTTTCATGAAACTGGAGGTGTCAAAGATCGACCAAAAAGTGGAAGACCAGTAAGAGTTACAAACGAAGAAAATTCTTTGAATGTCATGTTAGATGTGGTGGAAAATCCAATAAATTCGACGCAACAGAGGGCTGTAAATCATAACATGAGTCGATATTCCAATCAAAAAATTTGCAAACGTGAAAAATTCCATCCATATAAAATTCATATGTTACAAGAGTTGAGTGAAGACGATTTTGACCGTAGAATCGAGTTCTGCGAAGTTATTATGGATAAATTAAACGAAAATGTCAACTTTGTCAACCACATATTGTTTTCTGACGAATCTACATTTTGTTTAAACGGGCACGTAAACCGACACAACTGTAGGTATTGGTCAGACCAAAATCCACATTGGATGGAGGAAGTTCACACCCAACGACCACAAAAAAGTAAATGTTTGGTGTGGCATTTGTATTTCCGTTTATAAAAGTAATTTTATAAACGGAAATTTGACCTCTGAACGATATTTATTACTTTTGCAAGAGCGTATTATTCCAGAGCTTAGACGATTATTCCCGAACAATAACAATCCCAATTTACCGGCAGAACAAATATGGTTTCAACAAGATGGGGCTCCTCCACATTTTGGACGTTTGGTACGGGTATATCTAGATGAAACCTTTCCTGATAAATGTATTGGACGCAGGGGGGCAATTGAATGGCCAGCTAGGTCTCCCGATATGACCCCACTTGACTTTTTTCTGTGGGGTCACATAAAAAATGTAGTCTACAAAAATAGGCCGCAAAATATCGAAGAGTTGCAAGAAAGGATAAGGCATGAAATTTCCACCATTCCTCCCAACACACTTTTAGATTCACTACAAAATTTTGTTCAACGAATTCATTACTGTCAGGAGGTAAATGGTGAACACTTTGAGCACCTTATAATAAAATAGAATTCCAAAAAAAAATTATTTGTTGTTTATTAAAACTTGTTTTCTCTCTTTTTTTTCTGGCATAACTATTGTTTTCATAAAATTTGAAATATCCAGGACATTCATTAAAAAATACATTTTTTTCGTTTCATGCATTTTTATCAACCCTGAACAATTATGCTTTTTTATTTTCTGTAAAAAAATAATAATTAAAATTTAATCATCCATATCTTCCACCTTGTGTAATTTTCATAATAAATATCCATCATTTCGGGCTTTTCCTTTAATAAATTTGAGAATAGTAAAAAGTTATTTTCAAAATTCGATATCTCGAAAACGGTTAAATTTAGGTAACGATGTGCCATATGAATTTTGTTTAGAATTTCGAGGATAATTGAAATGTGGAATAATATACAGAGTGTTCCATTAAGGAAAAAGCAACTTTGTTTCGTCATGACTTTTTGACTGATCCTGTATACTTAATTTTTCTTTATTGTGATAGATTTTAAAAAACCCTAAAACTTTTGTGTCTTAATATTTTCCGCTAGCTATCTTAATTTAGGAGATAATCGACCGTTTCCATATATATCAGCGACCCTGTATAACAATTGTTATATATGCTTTGTTGGGATATTGTTATATGTAACAATGTCTGGTGATATTGTTATATGCGAAAAGAATAAATATTGCTCGCAATTCTATAATATATTTAAATTTCATTTAAAAATTATATCATCTGGTGTAGTTTTAGAGCGATAAGCAAATGTTGAATTCGAGAGAAATGTCACTACAAAACTAGACTAAAAATTGTATACGGTGTTATTTGAAACAATGTCAGTGGCAGTTGTTAAGTAACGTATGAAAAATTTGACATCACAGTCTACAGCTTTACTAAATTTATATCAACCCTAATATTTTTCATTTTTTTTTGTCATTCAGTTAACCAAGATATTGCGTGACCAAAAAAAAAAAAATCTGAGACACTCGGTATGTTGTGTTAAATAAGAAATTCCCACCATACTTTTACAATAACTTTAAAGCTACCCATCATTGAACTGATATAATATGGCATTCCGCTGGTGTTGTTATAGGTACTCATAGTTGAGTATCGAAATCATTTCTGAAAGTACGAATAATAGGTACATGAAAAGGAAAAAAACGACAAGCCCATAGTTACTACGACAAATTGCTCACATCAATTGGTTGAGGCACCTTAATAATAATAATCTGTAATAATTTATTGATTTTAAAGAAATATATAAATCATAACATAACATAGTATAAAACAAAGTCGCTTCCCGCTGTCTGTCTGTCCCTATGTATGCTTAGATCTTTAAAACTACGCAACGGATTTTGATGCGGTTTTTTTAATAGATAGAGTGATTCAAGAGGAAGGTTTATATGTAGGTATAATACATGCATAATATAGTAGAGAAACACAGATAATTTTAGAGGTTTCTAATGTGATGTCGTAAATAAACACATTTTTTTTGCGCTTACATTGCAAACGCTGGCTGAAACCCTACGAGATAGATCAAAATAATGTACTACAGTATTGTACACCTTAAAAAAGGTCTACAAAAAAGTCCGCGTGCACCCGTGCGATGTATTGTATAAGTATAAGTATAAGTATAAGTATAAGTATAAGTATAAGTATAAGTAATAAATATAAGTATAAGGTACCGGAAAAAAGTAATTTACGTTTTTAATGATTAATTTTAGAATAATACAGGTAACTTTTTTTTAAATAACTTTTTTCAACGAAATAGTCACCATTAGAATCGACAACTTTTTGCCAACGTTCTACAAACAAATTTATTCCACTAGAAAAAAATTCTAGGTTCTTAGAACTGAAGAAAAGATCAACCTCAGTTTTGACTTCCTCTTCCGAATTGAATCGTTTATTACATAAAAAAATTAGACAATGACAAAAGTTAGTAATAGTTACATGGAGAAATATCTGGACTATATGGTGGATGAGGTAGAACTTCCCATTTAACACTTTGAAGCTTTCTTCGAGTCTCCGATGCGACGTGTGGTCTTGCGTTATCATGAAGAAGCATGACACCTTTTGAATTGACAAAAGAGTTCGTCTTTGAAGAAGGTTTTCTTGAACTACGTCAATTTGCGAGCAGAAGACAGTCGAATCGATTGTTTGGCCTCTTGGCAAGTGGTCAATATGTACTATTCCTTGAGCAGTCCACCATGAGAGTAATCAAAATCTTTCTTGGTGTAAGACTTTTCTAAGGTATCGTTCCACCAGGTTTACCAGCTTCAACCCATTGTCCAGATCAGCGAGAATTATCGTCCAATCAATTCATTTTTCATCTCATATAACAATACGATCAATAAAAGGCTCATTTACGTTGTGTGCAAGTAGAGAATTGGCAATTGTCAAACGCATAATTTTGTTGTCCGCTTAATTTATGCGGAATCCATTTGTCCAATTTTTTGACGAAATTAATTGCATGAAGTCTCTTCCTAATGGTTGATTCATCACAATGCCTGACCTATTTCTGAACATGTTGCACGAGAATTTTCGCCCAAATATTGCTTGATTTTGTCGATAGAGCATGTTTCAGACCGACCTTGTCGTTGCTCATCTTCAATACTCTCATTACCATTTTTAAAGCTCCGAAACCAAAACCGCGCCACTTTATCACTCACTGAATCGTCTCTAAACGCATTGCGAATACGACGGGCCGCTTTCGCTACTTTAAGCTGATTTTTGAATTCATAAAGCAGTTGAACGAATAATAGAGTTTGAGTACACCATCTTTAATCCGAAAAATATATGCATTAAAGGTATCTTTGTACAGTACATACAATATATAAATTCCGAAATTTGAAAAGATTAAGTCATCTTCAATTTTTCCGAATGCAAATCCCTTATTTTTGGTGTTGGTTTTGGTAAATATAGTATTATTAACGACTTCATAAAAATTTTACCAACATGCGTTAGAAAATTTTAGAGAAAATTCAAAATGAAAAGAAAGACTTTTGTTTATGACTAATAACCTTTATTATTACTAAAAATTTACTGTAACATAAAAAATAATATGTGTAACATAAAAAAAATTAAATGCAAAATCGAGCCAACTGGTTCTTAAATTGCCAACCATTGACTTCTATGGCAGTCAAAATATGCATTTTCGTGAATAAGATTTGATTTGCTTCGGGTTTTTCTGCTTTGCAGCGAAGACGTCGAGCTCTTAGGGCAATTTCCAGGAGGACCGTTTGTCGATTGTTATTATTGGGGCATGCCCGGAATCACTGCGGTGCTGGTAATGCAATTACCGTAATGGTATGCTCGAGACCATAAAATGTTTAAAGCAATTGGAGCGGAGGCGACTCTGCGGTACACGGGACCCGTTGCAGAAATTTATTTCTTATGAGGTGGGGGCGACATCGTTTATAAACTTTACTACCTATAAGGTAAGCTGAAGTAGCGGTCGGAGACCCTCCAGGAATTGTCTTACTTTTGAATCGGTTCATTTAACGTGAACCTTGTAAACTGCTGTATCTCTCGAGATCAGAGGTCCAGGGTTATTGATGATACCAGGTGACACGGGGGACATGTAACAGAATATAATATCTTTATTTATTAACATAAAACTACAGAAATTTGTAGGAGTTATGGAACACTTTTCTTTCGCTGAATGCAACGACATCATGGCGATGATCGGTCATGCTATGACTTTCCGCCACGCAAAGAACTTTTTTTAACAAAGTTTGGGCTATTTGAAAACTAACAATGTCCCTGCAACGATGCGGTTGAAACCAGTTCAGTCGGTCCAAAAGAAAATATCTACAGCCAATTATTAGTTAACAAACCAATAGGAAGAGATAGTGATCGAAACTCTTCAAAACATTTTTAATTTTTTTTTAACAAAATGTGACCTTTTTCTTGGAAACTAACAATACCTACCCCCGCAACAATACGGTAGAAACCAGTTCATCCGGTCTGAAAACGAAATATACCAGACATAGTCTTTTCATAACAATTTATAAGGTGTTTATGTGTATAAAAGCTGCGTAAACTTGTTGAATTCTCCTGAATTATTGTTCTACGATCGGGTAGAACTATCGAGTGAATTTTTGTGAGTGTGGATAAAACATAACTGGCACCAATAATATTAAGGATGATTTTGCACAACCAGTGGTTAAACGGAATTTAGGAAATCAAATTATTAACCATAATAATGTTCAGGAAGACTGAAATAGACGTCGTCAATGACAGTAACGTTTAGGAGACAACAAATTACCAGAATTGGAAACACTACAAAAAAAATACACAAACTTTATAATTTTGCGGAATCACATTCATCAAAATCATCAACCAACGAAAAGTTCAACCAACTTCAACAGAATCAAGGATCAAACAGAAGTTTTCGTGCATTAGCAAGAGCTATACAAGCAGGACGACATTCTAGTTCTGAAGAAGTGAGGAAGAAGAGACCCAGAAAGAAGAGATCCATCGCAATGAACATCTATTAGAACACAAAAAAATGTTGTAAGTGATGGATGTAGTTAATAATAGGATGTTTTTAATAAAGGTTTGATTTTAAGGGTTTAAAAATATGTATATCGGTCGTTAAAACAAACATTTAGAGTTATTGACATTACTTTTAGAGTTATTACATATTATATACATTTAAATGTGAATCCTGTATCAAACCAGCACTTTGCTGAAGACATGGTCTTCAGCAAAGTGCTTCCGTGTTCAGTGGACAAAAATATTTCGGAAACTATACATCACACATAAAGTACAGCTCATTAGGTAAAATTCTTCATTTTTGTGAAAATTCTTCAACACTCTCACGAAAAAAAGTGCCTTGATGAAGAATGTGGAGAACCCAGTCTTAGCTTATAAATAAAAAAAATGTTAATTTTTGAAAATAATAAATTTATACTAGAAGTGTGTGCTATATGTTGACAATTATTAATAATTTAGTGAAATTAGTGACTCGGAGTGGCCCCCACCGTTTCAGATACTAGCACGTAATTTTCTATGGACCTTTGCGGGTACTGCACGTAACCGCATCTAATTACATTTTCTACAATATGACCTACTAGGCTTATCAGAAGAGGTACCTTAAAACGTATGCAGAAAAATGATTTATCAAAATGAATGTCCCGTATATCATTGGATGACTATGTGAGAATATTTGAGTGCTCAGATTCTCAACCGATGGACTGTTTGATTAATTATTAGTAAGTAAAAATTGACTGATTTTGAAACCTGTTAAGTCTGGACTAACGCCTTTAGATTTTTACCTCCAGGGACGTACAAAGGTGTTGATGAACGACGAAAATTTGTTTACCGAAACCACTTAATTGGAAAAATGAAGCAACGGTAACACTTAAAAAGAGGTGCGGTTACGTGTAGCAACCAAAGAGGTCCAAAGAAGAACATGTTATTGTATTCGGAACGCGGACACTTCAAGTAACTAATTTATTACTATCACCATACAATTTTTGTGGCAAAAATAAATTACATATAAAAATGAACAACTTTTTTATTTCAAGTACATACTTGGATTGGGCTCCTTCCATCCTTCATTAAGGCACCTTTTTCGTGAACATTCATAGATTATTATTAAATGTGATATATTACTTTAGAAAGAAAACAAAATAAGGAATTGTTTAAGGGGGCCGCCTACATTAGGAGGTCAAAATCAAGCACTTTTTCGTGAATTTTTTACAAAGAAACGACACAATGAATTGTTTTGAAATTTTTACTGTTTATTATGTATATCAAAAGGTTTACAAAAATTTGTTTTATTAAAATTCATATGTTTAAATAAAAGTTATTAATAATTGAATGATAATGCCTTTGAAAATTCATTCTCCACTGCGTGCAGGATAGCGTCCCATGGAATCATCTGAATCATAAAAATAAAAAAAAAATTGTAAAGTTTATGAGTATAGCTTCTATTTGAACTAAAAAAAATTATGCATTTATTAAAATAAATAAAAAAAATTGTTGTTTAAAAAAAATTGAATTTTTGTGGAACATTTTCGTGTGTTTTTGTTAATAACTTTTTTTTTGGCAATAATTTTTACTGATTTTTTTAGTTCAAATGGAAGGTAATTAAATAAGCTTTAATTAAAAAAAAAAACAAAATCGATCCGTCCAGTAGTTTTTGAGTAATCGTGCACGCCAATTTGAAAAACATCGTTTCGAGAAAAACGCGTTTTAAGTTTTCGTACATCAAAAATAGTCTCGATTAAAATTTTTTTTTCGTTTATTTACCTTAACTTTTTGGCCAATCTGCTATCCCTGCTCCATAAGAAAGTCCCTCCTCTTCTTTAAACAGTTAATTCCGTTGCAATTGTTTCGGCTTGACTCGTCTTGATTCGGCTTCGTTCTACCGACGCTTCGGAGCACGCGCACTATATATTATATTTCGACTGTTTACAGTTCGAATTCGGACTTGAAACTTTGGGAGCATATTCTACAGATGATATACTTTCAATTTAAGCAAAAAAAAACAAATCGATTTTTTTTGACCCTCTAAGGTAGGCGGCCCCCTTAAGTAATTTGCAATAACGTATTATTATTGGTTTTTATGTAACTGAGTACTAAAGTCTCTCTCTAATAGAGGCGATGGACATTTTTTTACTTTTAGTATGTTAAGGATTGAAAAAACATATTTAACAATAGCTATTGTACTGTAATGTAAAAATATAATAAACACAAAAACACCGAAAAAATTCCTTAAAAGTTATTTTCAGAATTACCCGAATTTTAGAAAATTCTGCAAAAAGTCTTTCCTTATCTCGAAATTATTTCGAGATAATCTCGTCATTATTTCGAAAACTGTAAGATATGTATAGATTGTTTCTTTTGGCATAAAATATCATCTGTTTTAAGTATGACATTCCCTCTCATATATATGAACACTTACATATATATGAACTTCCTTTATATACTTATGCAGGAACTCCAAATTGTACAGAAACACTTTTGTAAAAAAAATACTGTACCAATTTCCACATTACAAATAGGGGAGAGCCGGTAGACTTGGGTCAATGTGTATGTGTTTGTCAATTTAATGGCACTGGTCGGAGCCAACTAGCCAGTCAGTTTTGTCTAGATATATGTATATGTATGTGTTCTCGTAGATTTGGTTCAAATCGTATTTGTGAAAATTCTCACCCCTCATTTTCTTCGTTATTTTTAGTGCTACGAAAAAAAATGTTTTTGAAGGTTACTCATTTTTCCTCAAATTTCAGAATATGCTTTTAGAAAAACGATTGAAAGAATAATTTAGCAGCCGTTTAATTAACATAACTTTTTGTTATTTATTGGTATTTGTTGAATTCCGCTTTCTCTTCTGATTACAACGATAAAACATTCAAACGGAATTCAACAAATAAAATAATATTACAGGGTATTCCATTAAAAAAAACAATGTTAATTAAACAGCTCCTACATTTTTGTTTCAATTATTTTTTTGATACCAAACGAATTATGACACCAATTCTGAAATTTCAGAAAAAATAAGTTACTCCTGTATTTTTTTTTCATAGCTCTAAATATAATGGAGAAAAAGGAAGTGGGAATTCTCATGAATTCGCCCTGTACATGACACCTGCAATGATAACCGAAGCAAAATATACATAATAATATGTTAAAGTATGCAAAACCACGAGGACAAAATTATCTTTTTGCCCTCGGGTCATATGCTAGCGTTTTCCAGGCGGAAATATATGCTATCCTAGCATGCGGGATGGAAATCCTAAAGACGGCTCCAAAAAAGGAGAACGATTCAAATATGCACGGACAGTCAAGCGGCCTTGATGGCTATTGAATCCAGCAAGGTCAAATCGCGACTCGTCCTTGACTGTAAAAAGATTCTAAATGATCTGGCCAGTTGTAACAGAGTGATACTCACATGGGTACCGGGACACTCAGGTGTCCCGGGAAATGAAGAGGCCGACAGACTGGCCAGACTAGGATCAATAGGGTACCCCATAGGACCTGAACCTATATTAGGGGTCCCCTATTCAATGGGGGTTTCAACCATGAAAGAGCTCCTAAACAAGGAGTTCGAAAAATCATGGCAAGAAGCCCCGGGTATGAGGCAGGCGAAGGCCCATATTACTGGGCCTTCGTTCAGATTAACTCAAAGTCTCCTGGGTATGAACCGAAGAGACATTAGAACGGTGACAGGACTCCTTACAGGCCACTGTCACCTTAAAAGGCACCTCCACATGATAAGGGTCATAGATGATCCTGAATGTGGATGGTGCATGGAGGATGAGGAGACTGCATCTCACATCCTCACAGACTGCCCTGCAATTGCAAGGGTCAGAGAACGGCACTTTGGGAGCTGTGTTCTGAACCCAGAGGATGTTAAGAGGATTCACCCCAGGAAAATATGCGCCTTTGCTAGAGAGGTCGGCATACCTGGGTGAACACTCATGGAATGTGGGTGCACAATGGGCCCGTCAGGCGGCCTAAGTGCATGGGTCTTCCCGCCCACTTTTCGTATTCATTCATTCATTCATGTTAAAGTATAAAGAAATGCATATTAATTTTTATAGACGACGGAGATGACAAAATATAATATATTTTTAATTCTGCACGCGTAAAATACAGGGTGACCTTGAGAATTCTGACCCACGTTGGTCGTAAATATCTGTTGACAGCGAACTTAGAAGAATGCGAATTTCGCTAGTCGATAGTATTTCAAAAAGTTTTTTTTCGTACTCTGTTAAATACTTATTACTTGTCCTACAGGGTGTTTTTGATGTGTGGTCAAATTCAACGTCAGAATTCGCTACTAATTTGAATGCAACACCTTGTATCTGTTTACACCTAACAAAAGCTACAAAAATGTATAAAAAATCGTCGGCTTCCCAAAAATGTATAATCTGTTACACTTTACTTTCAAAATGGGTTAGTAATTTCATTTGTAAAAACATTGTGTTTCGTCTCAGAAAATTCTGACCATTTTTGATCGTAACGTCTTGACCGAGTGAACTTACAAAGATGAGGTTTTCGCCAGTCGATTTACCATTTAAGTTTTTTTCGTGGTATGTTAAAACTTTGTTACTCGTCTTACAAGATGTTTTTAAAATATGGTCAATTTCAAAGTTGAAATTCGCTAATTTTGAATACAGCACCCTGTGTAGTTTAGCTAGACAAAAGCTGCATTATTTCTCTTTTCAAAAATGTATAGTTTGTTACATTTGACTTTCAAAATGGGTATTAATATAAGTACCAGAAAACTCTGACCATTTTGACTGACAATGTTTTGGCGCAACTTTTCAGGGGTTTGCGGAATGAGATTGTAGCATATATCCTAAATATACCTCATATAAGAAAATGTGGCACTGTTCATTCCGATGAGTATGCGATTGCCACTCAATTGGCCAGCACTTCCTATCCACCTCTTCCCAAGCCCATTCCACAAGCTTTCTGTTACAAAATTCCTTACAAGAAATGATAATGAGATGGATCACCATGTTACTGAAAAAATATCGTATAGCTGTTTTGATTTTGCTCCAACTGAGGGTAGAAATAATTCTGCAATATATTCGTACAAACTTTGCCAGTAATTGTTCCCCCATTGTAAAAGAAAGGACCATACATTTTTCTGTTTGGATATCGCACTCCACATGTTTAATTTTGGAAAGTCTCTTAGCACTAATGAAATGACAATTAATTCCGGAGATTCTTAATTTAAATTAATAGTTAATTAAGTAGGCAAATTTTTCTTTAATTTTGTTCTATTAATTTAAATTACTCAGCACAAGCTCATTTTGAAAGTAAAGTGTAACACACCATCTATTCTTGGTAAGCGGAAGAATGCAGCTTTTGTTAGGTGTAAACACACACCGAGTGTTGTTTTCAAAATTTCCTGTAAGGCAAGTAACAAGTTTTTACCTAATTACATCGGCTAGCAATGGGCAGTAAGTATGGGCGCGTGTAGTATTTCTGGCAAGTAAACGACAGACACTAAATAAAATTTACTTATCAGGTATTGTCAAAGGCACAAAATAAAATTTTATTAAAAATGTAAGGACCCACTGTGAGGTCTATATACCCTATAAAAGTGAAACGATAAAAAAAAAAAATGGTGTAAAGTATGTTGCAAGAGAAACGGTGTGAGGCTGTGAGGCACCACACCCGGATAAATTAAGTAAGGAAGTTCTAGAAGTTCCCCTTACATCATTTAAAATTATACCACAAAAAAGATATAAAAAAACTAAATCTTAACGCAATATAGCTTATCTGTTATCCAGGGAACGTTGCTTCCAGGCTGTGGACAGCGATGAAATTCCAAACAAAAGAATATTCTGTCCTAGGTACGGGCCCTACTTCATACTTCAGAGACACAAGCCAGCACTATGGTCGAAATGCCTAGGTTGAAACCAGGAAAAAAACGAAACTACTCATCACTCGGACGGTACCAATTGTAAACCAAAAATTATGCTTTAACAACCAAGCGGAAAAACATCATCACTTGAACGGTACCATTTGTAAACCAAAAATTATGCTTTTACAATCTAGCAGAAAACCCCTAGTAAAAATTCCATTTTCAGCTAATTTAACCCAAAAAAAAAACATTATAAGGGTTTTGCACTAAAAGAGCCAGGAAAAGAAACGCTATGCCGAAACTGTCAGCGAGACGGTAACGATCTAAAATTTTGGATAAATAATTATTTAATTGCACGGGCAAAATCCATCCTTCAAAAAAAACAAAAAAGTGTTCTCAAAGAGACAGAGGTCGGACGAAACGCCCAGTAAGTCCTTCCCCAAGACCAAGGGTTGTCGAGGCGAACTTCCCAATGGGAGAAGAAACGGCCGCTATCTCGCAAAAGGAAAAGCGATCGGACTACACGGGTAGATATTACCGACTCAGAAATGATTTACATTTAATCATATGAAACCTACTAGAAAGTAGAAAACCGTAAGGACGTATAATGAAAGGAGAAATTGATTTTATTTATAAAGTAGAATTAATTTTGATGAGGCGCCATCATGAATCAGTAGAAGACCTCAGGACCAATGAACCGTTAACCGTGAGGCCTGACATCAGAAAAATAGGCCACTTGTGTCTCTGTTGCATGTAAATGCTACACGTTAAAAACAAGATGTATTTAAACTCAAATTACTAACCTATTTTTGAAGTAAAGTGCAACAAATTATACATTTTTGTAAAGCGGAAAATTACAGCTTTTGTTTGGTGTAAACATATATAGGGTGTTGCATTTAAAATAGTAGGGAATTCAAACGTTAAATTTGACCATATTTCAAAAACACCCTGTAAAACAAGAAACAAGTATTTAACATATTACGAAAAAACTTTTCAAATACCAAATCGACTAGCGAAATCCGCATCTTTCTAAGTTCGCTCTATCAAAAGGTAGTTACGCTTAAAATGGGTAAGAATTCTAGGGGACACCCGGTATATTTCCATCTTATTTTACTCAAATTCACAAATTAATTAAAAACTGACCCTAAGCTCCCGACTGTCTTCTACAGTTTGTTGGATTATAAAGAACATAAATCCCAAACATTTTAATTTATTTGGGTAATATTACTCATAATTTGCTAAAACCACTATCAAATAACGATATCTGAGAAGGCCCCAAACATTTACTCCTAAATGAAACCGCATACAATTTCTAATTGTCTAGGCCACACCAATAGTAGTTCGGGAAGTTTTAATGAATGGGTTTAGTATTTTGTTACTCGGTTGATGCAACTAAAAACTAAATGTTACCTTGTTTCTCCATCCCACCTTAGAGTTTAAGTTGCAGTCGTAATTAACGAAACTTGTTCATTAATTTAGACAACATATGTAATGAAAATGAGTATCTCATGTTTACCTAATTGAATTTACCTATCGAGTGACAATATATTTTTTTTAATGAACGATGTAAGAAATATCTGCAGTGAGTGTCTCTCCCCCCTCTATTATTTAAACGACAAGACCGAATCAAACGAAATTAGGCATACGTAAAGTAAAGCAGAAAGACATATTTAATAGTTAAAGAAGGCATTGCGGTGCCATTGTCAAAAGTTTTTCTAAATGGCAACAATCTGCGAGTGACACGTCATTTGCAAGCTGCTTCAAATTGCTCTTCAGTCGTATTTTTGATTTTGATACTTATATGGGCCATTCCGCGGTAATCGATACCAAGGAGCAAAAAATATTTGCGAATATATGTTAAAAATAGAAAATTAACAGGTGTTATATTCTCAATTTTCATAATTCAAAATAAATGCATCAATATTTTCGCCGATAGACATATGAGAAACCCAAGACATAGAAAAGAACAGAAGAAGCAAAAGGAAACCTGAAAAAACAATAACAATTATAGAACAGAAAAATATCTAAAATCTTATAAAACTAGTTTTAATAGTCTACATTAATAAATAAAGCCTCAAAGTGTACATAAGCTTTTGTTTAATTTGCACTCGTAACACCCGTCACAAATCTTGTAACATCCGTGACAAGCTTTGCTTGCAAAAAAAATGTAAAAAACAATATATCCACAAATCTCTTACAATTATCAGAAATGAAGATCATTTAACTCTCTACTTAGCTATTCATTTTGTTACAAAAACTTCTAAATTAGCTGAACTCTGATGTTTAGCTAACAAGGTAGCATATTTTACAAAAGTACAAGTAACACCCGTCACAGGGCTTAAACCTATTATTGCATCTAAACGCCTGAGTAATTCCTAATACGTTTTTGTTTTAATTAAATATCATTGAAATGAATTGAATTATACTTAAAACACAGACAATTTTGTTCTAATTTAGGAATTATAACAGTTAGAATTTGTACAAATGTAACACCCGTCACCGCGGAATGGCCCATATGTAGTTTGTTTTAAGAGTAGTTTGTTTAAATTTAATTTTAGCATACCATCAAAATGTTAGAGCCTCTCTGTATTAAGTCACAAGTTTTTGTGACAATCTACTCAAAAAGTCATATTAATGTTTTGATCATATCAACTGTTTTAATTCACACATGACATTCACTATTGAAGACATATTATCATTTAATTATGTTTAACCACCATTTACTACCATTTATCGTGGGTGAATGGGATTCTTCTTTCTTTTTATGGGTGGTCTAAAGGGTCAGCACTACTTTAATTGATTAATCTAATAAATTTTTAATTCTTCTCCTTAAGACGCCGTCTCCCTACGGAGCTTGGCGATAAAATTGGCTATCATTGTACGGGAGACCGCAGCTCTGAAAATTTCTGTTGACGTGCGTCTAAACCATCTTCGTAGATCCTTCAGCTATAAATTCTGCCATCGACCAACTTTTCCCCTCTATTTCTCCTTCCATTATCAGGCGGAGAATTTCATACCGCTCCCCTCGCATGACATGACCTAGGTACTCTATTTTTTTCTCCTTGATTGTCGGGAAGAGTTCTTTACTTTTTCCCATGCGCTCGAGTATCTCTATATTGGTCTTACGTTCCCTCGAAGAGACTCGGAGCATTCGTTTGTAGGCAGACATTTTAAACGCGTCAATTCGTTTTTCTGTGAGTGCGTCGAGTGTCCAGCTCTCGCATTCGTACATAAGGACGGGAAAGACATAGCAGCGCAGTAATCGAATCTGGAGTTCAAGGCTGAGGTTAGGATTTGCCAGAAATAATTTCATGTTGGTGAAGGTTTTCCGCGCTTGCTCAATTAATGATTTAACTTCAACTTTTATGTTGTTTTACTGGTTAATAAGTAAAGGTATACCTAAGTATTTTATAGATGATACTCGTTCGATGACCTTCTCACGTAGCCTCGGGGTGTCATGTGTCGGTGTCTTTCAGAATACTATCAGTTTAGTCTTGGATGTGTTCATATAAAGACCGAATCGTTAGCTATATTTTACAATGCGATCCATGAGAAACTGGAACTCTGGTAGGCTACTGGCTATTACCACGGTATCGTCAGCGAAAATTATTGATGTTGTTGCCATTGATCTTTATACCTGCGTTTGTCTTTTTGAGAGCTTCGCTAAACACTGCCTCAGAATAAAGACTGAATAAGAGGGGGGATAGAACACATCCCTGTCGTACGTCTCTTCTTATTGCCAGCTCTTCTGATGTAGATACTTCAAGTCTGTCATTTGCTGTTTTGTGCCAGTACAAGTCGCTGGCTGGATGCTTAGATTTTGTGCGTCGATCCCGGTCGTTTGGAGGATCTTGATGAGCTTTTGATGTGATACTTAACATTCATATATTAAAAAAAAAGAGCTTCACGTGTTCCCATTCCATTCCTGAATCCAAATTGAGAACGATCAACCAAACACTCGCATTTTCTGTATCTGTATTTACACGTATTATGCGTAAAAAAATACCTTTAACACACGAGACATCAGACTAATAATGCGGTAATCCTCACATTGTGTTGTTCTTCTTACAAAAAAGTAACAAAAGCGGAATTTGGCCAATCCGAAGATATTTACCCTCTCGGTAGATTAGGTTAAATATTGTCTGAATGAGATTTATACCAACACCATCATCAGAAGAAAAGAGTTTAAGTATTTCTCCATGTATATTGTCGAGACCTACAGCTTTTCCATTCTTTTGGAGTGTTATTGCATGCCTTATTATTTCGTCTTTAGTTACTTCGGGGCCCTCTTCGTTAATTTCTTCTGGATGTGGGGGTAGATCAGGTCGTGTGTCATTAAAAAGGTTCCCAACATATTCCTTCCATCGACTTAATTTTTTTTTTCGACGCCTACAAGTATATCTCCATTGGAATTCTTTAAGATACTGCTGCATTTATTTTGAGATATATCTGTCAGCTCTTTAATACCCTTGTGTACATTAAAGAGATCATGTTTCTTTTGGAAATGTTCTATTTCGTTAAATTTTTCCGCTAGCCAGGTCTCTTTTGCTTCTCTACATTTTGCACTGATCTGCCTATTAAGTTCGTTATATCTGATTTTATTTTTTCGCCATTCATTTTCTTCGTTCATTCATTAGTGTCATAATTTCGTAATTCCTTTTTTTTTTGTTGCTCGTGGAATCCAATATTATTTTCTTGAGTTATAATTAGTGTAGACTTCAAAAAAAGATACTTTGATAAAGGCTCTGCGTCTTTTTTAATTAATTAATCTAATTAATTCAACTTAATACAGACCAACAGTTTCTTTGTTTTTCTAGTGTAATAAAATTCATAAAAGGCGCCGCGTTTTCCAAGAGAAGTTGTCCGCTATGTCCAACTCACTTCTAATCAGAACCCTCTAGAACTTTCCACTGCTTTTGATATAGCATAACAGAATACTCATCAGCCACATAAAAACTAATTACAGCCGTTAGGATGTATCTCGAAACCATTCCAGAATTCAGCGTCACAAATTATATCGCCATAAGCCAAAATTATCAGATTAGTTAAAAAATTGCGTTCAGCAATTGGAATAAGATAGTCCAATTGCTGAACGCAATATTCTTCCCTTCGTTTTTTATTATGTTTTCTGTTCACAACGGGAACAACTCCGAAACTGCATAGCGGTTTACATTATGAGAACTGCTCTGATATTTATTAGTAAAGTTTCGAGAACAACATTCTGCGGAGGAGCCTGTAAGTAGAAGCACGACAAAAAACTTCTCTCTCGACAAAAGTCTTTAGTAACGCGACGTTAAAATGATGCATACATAATTCAACTGCAAGCTCCCCGAACTATCAGGAAGACGGTAAACAGTTGCGGTGGTCTCATTTTATTCTTAAATTGAGGCAGTTTTCATTAAATAAATCTTCCAGGAGTTATAAATTATTCTCCTCTAGGGAAGTATATAAAGTTTCGTGTACGATGTCGCCTTTGGCATATTATATTTTCGCCATTCTCTTACCTCTCTTGTTTTACGGAGACTGATAACAGAACATGCTTCATAATAAATACTTGGTATTGGTATTGGTATTTGTAAAATAGTTAATATGGTTTAGTTGCCATCATGATGATCACGGTAATTGATTTCGGAATTCCGCCCCCTCTATCTCTGTAAATATTAATGATAAAGAATTTGTGAAAAAATGAAAATATTTGATTTCTTATACGTAATAGGCAAAAGTGAGGAACCACGTAAATATCTCTGAAGTTAATGGATATATTGGTACAAAATTTTAAGGTAGTGTCAATGTTACGAAGTTCTTGGCGAATCTGGTCATCACTCACATCACATCATCACCTTCTCCAGTCTCCAAAGGCGCTTCAGCTCGATTGATAGCTTTTTGTATTTCGCAATATTCTCTCGTTCAGCCAGTAAGTGGCACTGCCATGTCTACGACGATCCCTTTTCGTTGTTCCTTGTTGATCAACGCAATATCTGGTCTGTTGAAGTCCACTGTTCGATTGGTGTTAACTATTTTATCCCAGTACATCACTGTTAGTTCTGATTCCATTCCATTATTTTTACTTCAGATAATATCGTTTTTTCCGTAGTTTTAAGAACGTAAAACTGACTTTTTCATTAATATTCGGTAGGTTAATTTATAAAATACTCTGTATCTTATAGACTCTGCATTTTATCATTATAATGCATAGAACCTTTTTTTTGCAGGGAATTAAATTTCCTACAAAAAAACTCATTTGCATTTTTTCTGTAATTTTGACGTTTTCGCCGAAAAATGCGAAAAATATGATTTTCCAGTGCTGATATGTCTTCAGTGAGCTGTACATATCAAAATATATAAGGTAAGGTAAAAACGCAGAAAGTACTTTCAAAGAGGAACTAATTACCTTTAAATCGAACCTAAGTTCATTGGAGTAGCGTTAAATGCCACCAAGTTGTAGGATATTGAAAAAAAAATCTTAAATTTTCTATGTATTTTAAATGGGAAATCTTTAACATAAAAAAAGTACTTAGAAGTAAAATTAAAGGCTCAAATTTTTAGGATTTTTATAAAAAGGAATGCAGAATCAAAGAATATAAGTTATTTTTGCTTCTTTTTAAAACGTAATGTCGAAAAGTTGTTAAAATTATTTTTTTTAGGATTAGTATAAATTTTTTATATTATATTTTTTATTTAAATTGTATTTTCATAACGAGCATAGAAGACATCAATAACTCTCCAGGTAAAAATTTAAAATTCCACCAACGCACGATGTTTCTTGGACTTAATATGTCTCTTTAAATTCCATACGTCTATAAAAGCATATTGTTTATTATACGGTATGCAACGTGGAAGTGTTCCATAGGTTTCAAATTCCTTTAATCCGCGGCGGGAGTAGCGAAGAGTGGGGAATCGGAGTCCCAGGACCCCATGCGTCGTCGATGTTAACATTTATGTAACCAAATATAGTTTAGGATCGTTTGATTTACGTGATAAAATATGGCAAGTGCTAATACTGCCCTGGTGTACCGCCTTCTCTTGCACTCTGTTAGGTATCATGTAAATCAGAGGTTCCCAAAATTTTTTGACCCGTAGACCACTAAACGTTTTTCGTGTTCCCCTATCTGTCTAATACTGAAATTTTCCTAAACGTATTAACTTAAAATGTGTTTTTCGCAGCTGATACAGTGCTGCTCAATTTGATAGGGTTTTTTTGTATATAAAATTTAGTAAATTCTTCTATATGTCCATTATAAATATTATGTACATACAATATGTGTTAAGTGTAACAAATCATATACAGAACGTCTAAATGTAGATGACACACATTTACTTCTCACGCAACCCCTTTTTTCACTCTGACATAGACCCCCTGCAAATCTAAATCGAACTTTGGGGGTCCATATAGACCACTTTGGGAATGTATGATGTAAACTAAGTGAGCCAAAAGATTTTTACCAATTCTAATATTTGGTCGACCGAAATTATATTCCAACAGTAACCATATTTTTAGATCTCATTATCAATATTTTGTCTTTATCCTATATCAGACGCTAATACAATTCATATATTTTAATAAAATAAAAACAAATGTTTTAGAAACATACAAACGTTGGAATTTACATCGCCTTTGCAACAGGAGTTGATTGTGGTGCCGTTATTTGTAAATATTATTCAATAAAAAATAACTGAGGAGTATTGGAAATGTGTAAGCCAGAAAAATCCGAGTCAGCTTTTTACTCAAAAATCCTCGTAAAAAAAAAAAAAAAGTACGTCAAAGACAGGCCTCCTCGCAAAGCTTCTGTTACTAGCTTATGTAAGAGTCATATTATGAAATATTAATTTTTGTAAAAAACAATTATGAGAAGTTTATAAAGAACAATCATTATCATGCCTATAATACCAGGCGAGGTCATGATTTGTGTTTACCATTGCATAGTTTAGCTATTTATGAAAATAATGTAGCATATATTGGTATACAGTTGTATAACAAATTACCAAATATATAAAAAATAGTGTAATTATATATTCTTTTAAAAATAAAGCCAAGTATAAAAAAAAGAAAAATGTATATATAGGAAATGTAACGTGTACATACATATATGTTGGGTTGTTTGCAATTTGGTGTAGTAATAGTTTGTAGTTTATAGTTTATAGTTATAATTTATATAAATAAGGAGATATTGACTTGTTTTATACGCCTGTGGGTCAACTAAACCAATAAAGTATTATTATTATTATTATTAGGTCTGTTTATGAAATCCTTAACTTCCTTTGAGTCAAAAGGTTAAAAAGTTCCTGACGTAATAATAATTATGATACTGACTAATTTTTCTACAGACTGAATATTTCATTTCACAGATATACGAAGCTTTAAAAGGAAAACGCCGCTATACATTTTTTAGTCTCAAAGCGGATGGAGTTAATGAAAGAATAATGTAGTATAATTAACTTATTTCGGGCAAATGTAGCAATATAATAGGAAAAAGCCGTAAATGGCTTACCCTTGTCGAATAATGATTTTTTCCAGAAAAAGGGGAAGCGATAGTTCACGCTTTGATAACACTTCACGCTACGCAAATGGCCCGTAATTAATTTTTGTTGACAAGCGATTGATGGCGATATTTTGCCGTCGCGGCGATATACTGCGTGGTATAATTCAACACTAGTGTGTCGATGCTGATAAATAAAACTTCCTACATAATTGAATAGATTAGAACAGACAAACTCCCGTAGCGGCAATTCTTGTATTCAGAGATCGGTAAAGATTACAACAATGAACGCAGCTATACAAAATATAAAAGGCAAATTAAAATAAGACCGGACATAAAAACAAGGAAATTGCAATAGGCTATACCACCACACCCATATGATTTTTGTGTTACTGAATCCGAGTCCGTAGTTGGTTTAAACCCATCATGTCACATTTCGTCACCAACCTCAAAAAAATGGACTTTAATAGTCAATTTTGAAATTTATAAGGTTGAATCGAGACATGTAGAACAAAAACATAGTGGCTCTTTTGTCATAGGTGTCAACAGAAACCCAAATTGACCCCACAACTCTAGAACCCCATTTCCCAATAAATCCCATTAAAGTCAATGAGCCAGTAGTCCAGGGGGTCTGTATATGTGGAACTATAAACCACTAATCTCGGTAGTTCGTGGGCAGACAGTCTCAAACCAGAACACTCCATATCCTGAGAATCTGAGACTCTGAGAATCTTAAACTAATATGACCCCATACTCTTGAACCCGATTACCCAATGGCCTGGTTGCTGTAATACCTGATGATGCTGGTAATAACTACGTACCAGCTAATAGTTAATAATCCTCAACTCTATATCTTGCTTATACACATGTGATATAAAGTCTGTAGTAAATTCAAATTAATTAGATTCTTAAAGCTATGTAGTTATAGATTTACGTAGAGTATAGAAAAAGTTACGTAGTTATAGAAAAACGCTATTTCAAAAATAGAAAATACGAATAAAAAAGTTTCAGTTGGTGATTATTGAGCAGAATGTTTTGAGAATTACAGTTTTTACTTGTACAACTTGTACAACATTCAAGAACATGTGAGATGTGATGTGCATGAGATATGATGTGCATGAGATGTGAAAAGTTGAAAACCCTGGCTTCTGGTGATAATTAATGCTAATGCCAAAGTTGGTTGCCATATTGATAAATAATAATATTTTAATTATTATTTAGCGCTATTTTTGTTGTACTTTTATATTTTAAAACGTTAAAATTTATTACTATTTGTGACTATTTTGATTAGTACTTAAATAAATGATCTCAGCAAATAATAAAGACTGGTTACTTAAATTGATATGAATTTATTTCTATCTAAAAAAATCATAGTGAGGCATTTCCGCACGGGGCAAGTATCCCTCGAAACATTTTTAACGTTAGGCTACTCTCCGTTACAGTAGACAACTATCCCTTTTTTAGGACAAAAATAGGCTACTATAAAAGATCAAACACCTATGTTTTGATATAATATGTTTTATTCTTAGTAAGTACATATTTTTTAATAATAGAGCTTTTTCGAAAAGTGGAGCAACTATCCGGCTTTTACCTTTCCTTTAAAAACGTCATTATATGCTAATACGACGGGAGTGGCGACTGATTTACGAGTTTGTATTTTTGTTCCCATCCAAACGAGGGTATAGTCTCAACATTTTTTTAGTTCACTGGCAGGTCAGGTGCGCCTGTAAAAGTTTTAATTTCAAAAAATGTACATTTGATTGCCAGTTAACCCTTTAACGCCCAAGTGCACTGTCAAGAGACATGAACTTAGAGGCTCATATTACTATAAAATACTAAAAAAATAACTAAAACCGTGTACTCCTATGTTTTCGAGGTCGGTCTTTCGAATGGAATCGTTAAAATTTGCAAAAAAAAAATTGATGTAACCTTCAATTCGTTCAAGGGTCGTAACCTTGATGTCAGAATTTAAAAATTCAAGATGGCGGATCCAATATGGCCCGAATAAAATTTCAAATTTTTCGATTATTTTGCCTCACACTTTCTAAACCAGGGTTTTCGGAGTCGCTAATCACGATTCCGATGTCAGAATTTCAGAATTCAGGATGGTAGATATGACATGGCGACCATTTTGAAGCAAATTTCGAAATCCTGAATTTTGAAATTCTGACATCGGGATCGGGATTAGCGACCCCGAAAACCCTTATTTAAAAAAGTTTGAGGCAAAATAATCGAAAAATTTGAAATTTGATGCGGGCCATATTGGATCCGCCATCTTGAATTTTGAAATTCTGACATCAGGGTCGTAAACAGCGACCCCAAAAAAAAACCCTAAAGTGATAATAATTTTTCAAAATTCTTCTATTGCGTCAATGATCCCGCAAATGTTAAAAAACGAGAAATATCACATTTTGAATTTTGCCATATCTAGTTATTTTAACGTCAAAAATGAGAAAATTAAATTCTTTCGTAAACGTAAAAATTACGTTTCCTTCAAGTACCGTCTCGAGTGCACGTTTGTATTTGTTTTTGAGTAGTATAAAGGACGATAACATAGCTGAAATTGCTATTTAAAAAGAAGAATCTTGAAAACATCAATTTGTTGCAAATTTTAACGATTCCATTCGAAAGAGCGGCCTCGAAAACATAGGAATACATGTTTTTAGTTATTTTTTTCTTTATTTTTTCTATCAGTAATATGAGCCTCTAGGTGCATGTCTCTTGACCGTGCACTTGGGCGTTAAAGGCTTAATTTTCATTCATTTTTCTTTGACTGAAATTAAAGTGAATATCTTATCAACCTCAGCGTAAATCGTAAAACGTCTACTTCGCTTTATCTTTGTCCCGGTTAGATGGCAAAGTACAAATAGAATACGTTAGAAGTTTGTTCAGACTCGGCAAGTGCAAGTGTTGTCTGTGGAATGTGCAGGTAATGGTTTGTAGATACCAGACAAATTGGTTGAGAAGGTTCGGGAGGTCGTATACACGCGACTTTGCAGGATCATCAACGGCCACAACTTCCAGAGTTTGCCGTAACTATTCAGTGCCGTGGGGTAAAGAATAGACTTTTAAGCCGATGCAACGTCGTTGAAACAGATTCGGGTTTATTCGTATCACTCAGGTTCATCGTCAGAGAGACGTGGTTGCTCAGACAATGTTTTCACTCCGAGTTTAATTTATACACGCGATAGACTTAAATGTTTTTATTTTTGATTGTCCACTTTTGATTGTCCTATTGGTTTTAAATTTTACAGACTTACTAATCTCCGATGACAATGCGATACATTAAAATCAAAATAGTATTATTTTATTTTTCAAAAGAGAACTTTCAATGTGTTACATTTTTTCTTTATTGAACTGTTTTGGAAGGCGCCACTTAAGAGCCTGGACAGTCCATCGATAACACTTCTGCCTCACTTCCGAGAGTTCGGGACTCTTAGACAATGGCCTACATGTGTAATAAAAATAAAATTATAATTATAATAAATCAATTAAAAAAATAATGACAACCAATAATTTCAAAAAACACTTAAAAATATACCAATTTTCCTATACTTTAAAAAAGAATAAAAGAAGTATCTGTTTTCAATATTTATGTGGTGAACACGTAAGTCCTTGGTTTTATCTGACTAAACGATGGTATCGGATCGAATAAAAAGTTCCTAAAAAAACCTTTTTATCTCTACTTATCACTGGAGGACTGGTGGTCCTCCGGGAACTGCATCCATCGATTATGGGAAAACAATATATGGTAAAAATCTGAAAATTTGGTGACATACTAAGGTCGATGGGGGACATACGCCAAAAATATTTTCACGTTAATCGCACTTCCGGTTATACCGGAAGTATATGTCAACTTTGTTATTTTAAATGGAATGCCATGTATACTAATACATTTTTAGATTGTATGGTCAATTATAAGAATATTTCATGTATAAAGTTCTATACTTAAGTTTGAGCGGTTTTGAGATATTTAAGTTTTTATGTCAAAAATGACGTCTGCAGGTCCTAAGGTAATTACCAATTTTTCCTATAAGAAAGCCTTTATTATTCAATTTAGGTCGGATCCCTTGTTGAAAAGGATATACTTTAATATATTTTTTTGTAATATTCTGATAATTATAATTACAGGGCCTTCAAAAAAATGAGATCAGAAATGAAATTGAGAAAAAATGCCAAAAGTCAATTTTTTCAAATGGAAACCCCCAATTTTCATAATTTTATCTTATTTAGCATTAAAAATAAAGGGTAAGTTTGTATTAGGTTGTTTATTCTAAAAATTTGTAGTTTTGAAAATATTTTAAAATAATTAAAATTGGCAATATTTTCAAAACTACAAATTTTTAGAATAAACAACCTTATACAAACTTACCCTTATTTTTAATGCTGAATAATATAAAATTATGAAAATTGAGTGTTTCCATTTGAAAAAATTGATTTTTGGCATTTTTCTCAATTTCATTTTTGATCTCATTTTTTGAACACCCTGTGTAATTATAGTTATCAGAATATTACAAAAAATCTATTAAAGTGGACCCTTTTCATCAAGGAATCCGACCCGAATTTCTTATAGGAAAAAATTATCTTAATTAATTATCTTATGGCCTGCAGACGTCATTTTTGAAATATCAGACGTCATAAAAAACTGAAATATTTCAAAACCGCTTAAACTTAGGTAGGTATAGGACATTATACATGAAATATTCTTAGAATTTACCATAGAATCAAAAAATGTATTAATATACAGGCATTCCATTTAAAATAACAAAGTTGATATCTACTTCCTGTATAACCAGAAGTGCGATTAACGTGAAAATATTTTAGGCGTATGTCCCCCATCGACTTTAGTACGCCACCAAGTTTTCAGATTTTTACTAATCATAGTTTCCCATAATCGATCGATGCAGTTCCCGGAGGACCACCCTGTATAAAAATATAAGATATAAAAAAAATGTGGATTTCACATTTTTATTTGTTGAGAATTAACATAACCAGAGAGGTAAAATCATGCTTCGTCAGTATAAAAAGGTTTTTCCAAGGGTGTTTTCATAAGTACTATGTAGATCATCCATAAATCGCTTTGAAAATGAATTCGCTGTGACGAGTCTTGGACTGAGCTTGAACACAAGCATGAATATGTAGGTCACATTTCAGGACGGTATTTCAGGTTCCATGGATACATTGACTTCTCACTAGAACTATTTGTGTAGTGTGAATTTATGGATTAGTTTTCCAGCTCTTGTCCTGATCCTTAGATACGTTACTTTTCATTCTAGCGAAAAAAATGTCATGACCAATTTTATTCTAAATTGAAAAATATTTCACAGAAACGTATAATATACAGGGTTACAATTAAAAGAAATGTCAAAAAACTCAAAAACACAACTTTCAATTGATTTTTAAATCATTCTCATCTTAATCAGCGTTTATAACTATAACCATCATACTTTGAAATGTATTAGGAGTAATATACGAAAATATCTATCAGTACCTGAGAATAAAGCGATTCTGTGGTTCTAGTGAGTATTACTTTTCTCACTCAGTAAAGTTGGATTTTAGAATCTCTGTAATAGAGTAGGTACTTAAGGTTGTTACATTTCAGTATACATTTTTTTACAACATATTTTTCTATGTTTAATTTGACAGAAGTAGAACTGATATAAAAATATTCGAGAAAAAATCAGAACTTTCATGTTTCAAAACATTGACCCAGCTATTCATAAATTTAACTTGATGTTTGATCACTTAAGAGTGATGAACTTTTTGTTCATATAATCATTCTAAACATGTCATCAAAAATGTGTTGCTGTATTAGCACCGAATTTATTTTTTATAAAAAAGAATCATAGTATACTGTTAAATAATCTCTAATTATGTTTTGCACTCTAAATGGGTAACTGAATAGTACTCAACAGAGAAGTACAATATTAAAAATACAAAAACGACGTCATGTGCCTCATTTTAAGCTAGTCTAAAAGGGTATATTGTGCCTTTCAGCGCGCCTATTTAATTTCACATGGTTGCGTGAAATTAAGTCTAGCGTTAAAAAACGGCAATGAATCAAAATCAGCTACAGTTAATAATTATCCGAAACTGAAACCCCATAAAATAATAGTATTGGTTTATGCGTGAAATTAATACATATGGTTTAATTAAATTCGCGCTTCAACTGAAATGTGCCGTAATAAACTGCAGAATTTAATTAATTTATTGTAATATAATATTGAATGGACGCATTCTAAACGATATAGAAATATCTAATTTATTAGCAGGAACATTATTAGTCAAAAATATTAATTTACGTTGTTGGTTTATGATGCAAGATTTGCATCACCCAAAAAATGACGCAATCCAATGGAAGTGTCACACTTTCAAACCTAAGTTAAAACCTTTATACTGTTAATATGCTTTTGACATTGTCGACTTTTAGGTTACCGTCAAAGATTAGAAACAAGAAGGCCTATGCCGACGATAAATGGGGAGTCCTCAGACCAGTGGCGGTTGGTGATGGTAATGGTGATGGTATGGCAGTTAGCCATATCTTGAAAACGACGCATGGGACCCAGTTCACTTTTTAGGTGTTGACTATTCATATCTTACAGAAAGGATTTATAGTGAAAAAAAATTCAAAAAAAAACTGCAGAACGCCCTGGGATCTCAGTAACGCTCTGTGGAATATTTGCGGTATATTTTTTCATAATCTAGAAACAAATATAAAAGGAGAGGTTTTTCGATTTTTTACAAAATATATTTTTTTCAAAAAGTTATGGCCATTTTAATTTTAATTTTATAGGAACATTTTGTTACCCAAAATTAAAATGGCCATAATTTTTGAAAAAAAATATTTTGTAACAAATCGAAAAACCTCTCCTTATATTTGTTTCTAGATTATGAAAAAAAATATACAAAATAGTGTTCTGCAGTTTTTTTTGAAATTTTTTTTCGCAAACTTTGCTGACGGTTTTTTCACTATTAATCCTTTCTGTAAGAGGTGTATAGTCATCACCTAAAAAGTGAAGTGGTCCCATGCGTCGTTTTCAAGATATGGCCTATAATATTTCATTCTTTATAATATAATTAGTAGAGCCCGGAAGTTCATAATAGATGCGAACTTCACCAGAGGCGGCTCCAGGATACCACTATCAGTAACGCTACGGAATGTTAAACAGGTCTTAAGCCGGGTACACATATGCAACAGAACTTTGTATCGTAACACCGTCGCGCTACAATTTGTGTTACGCGTCGACGACACGTGGTGTTTCAGATTTTAGCATATCATCATGTATCATCATGTATCATATAAGCAGAACATACTATCGTTCCAACCCAAATGAGTTTATTTCTCGTAGTGTAAATCTCTCGCGGTCCAACAAGATGTAGGTTTGGTGCAGCAGCTTAAATATTTATGCATTACTTGGTTAAAAAAAAAAAACGCCGGGCACAAAGACGCTGTTGGCAGACACAGTTGTATAGTAGTAGAAGTGTGTACAGTGGAAGTATACTTATACTCCATACTTATACTTCTTCAACTGAATAAAAATGCAACGGAAAACAAATCGCGATCATGTTACGCAGACCTGTACAGACATGCAAACAAATGGTGCAACATCAGTCCGTATCATTCCCTTGATGTGTCGCTCCGACAGGCGATGGGACTTGTCGCTGAAAAATAATCCGTTGCCCGTTTTCCTCTATCACGTCTGGATTTTGCGTAAATCAAGGAAATGATAACCTCAAAAGCATGTAAAAATAAAGCAGCATAAAAAAACCAAAAAAGTTTAAAGTTTTGTAGCAGAAAGTTATTATACCATTCCATATGTTTTTATTTTGTATACTGAACACGATTTTGAGATCAGAATTGTTCCATAGGCCATTAAGACATAACCTCAAAAAACATCTTGAAATTGAAAAACATAAATACGTTTATCAAGTAAATTTAAGCTGGCGAGCATGCGTATATACATTTTGGAGCGTCTAATCCGAAAATGTGATCAAAAGTAATAATTCGCGGATAAATTTTCACATAACGTCCAAAAAAAACAGGTAAAAAATATGACCAAAATGTGACATTCCATAAATTAAAAAATTAAACGAACAAAATAAAAAAATTTTGTAGTAGAAATGTTATATTCCATACCATATGTTTGTTGGTGTGCTGAAATGCTGAGTATTAAGACATAACCTCCAAATTGACTAAAATAAATACTTTTTTTAGAAGTGTAAGCAGTCAACCTCGTCACAAGTATAAAATATTTCCATATAAACGTGTTTTCTTAAAAGAAGAGTCCCCTCGTCTCTCACCATCGGGGTGCTTTCTTAAAAAGTAAGCTGTTTATTTGTGATCATTCTAGATGGTGAGAGGCTAGGGGCTCACCTTTTTAATGGCATGGAATATGACATTTCTACTACAAAACTTTTTTTTAATTTTGTTCGTTTAAACTTTTAATGTATGTAATGATACATTTTGGTCATGTTTTCCTGTTTTTTTTTTTGGAGGTTATGTGAAAATCTATCCGGAATTGTTTCTTTTGATCACATTTTCGGATTAGACGCTCCAAAATGTATATACGCATGCTCGCTAGCTTAAACTTCTATTTTACTTGATAAATAAATAAATAAATAAATAAATAAATAATAAATTTATTGTGCACAAAGAAAATAATACACAAACGGAAGGAGTTCGGCGTTGACATTACATAACAAAATTAAATTTAACTTTAAATCCAAGAAACCTATTTGCCTAAATAGGTTTCTACATAAAAATTACATAAACGAATTTATGTTTTTCAAGTCCAAGATGTTTTTTGAGATTATGTCTAAATGCACGGCCTATGGAACAATTCTGATCTCAAAATCGTGTTCAGTATACAAAAAAAAAACATATGGAATGGTATAAAGCCTTTCTGCTACAAAACATGCTATTTTTACATGTTTTTGAGGTTATATTTCCTTGATATACGCAAAATCCAGACGTGATAGAGGAAAACGGACAACGGATTCTTTTTTCAGCAACCAAAAATCCGTATAAGGCACCTAATCGTGTTTGCGTAAAAACAAAAAAAAATATGGTCCTGTCTTATCAATAACTGTTTATATATGTTCAGGCGTTAAGCCTTGGCGCCTGTCACCTAAAATAGCTGCCTGTACCCATGTGCCCAAATTAGACACAATAGGCTTCGCTGGTAGTGGTGTGCTTGTTAAAACATCCGAAAACTTTGGGAGGCATGGGACCCACACCATAATTTGGGGATGGTTACTAGACCTAAGTAGAAGGCTATAATGGCAAAAAAATCTTCAGGGAAAACTTGCGAAATTTTTTTCCAAAAATGGCTGCCTCCGGGCAGATCTTGGAAACGACTTGAAAAATATTTGCAAAACATTTTTTTCATAATCGCCGAGTAAATACAATTTTTTTAACTTGTATTTCTCGAAATTGAGATCTGTAAAAATTATGATAATTTGAATTTTTATTTCATCCCAACATTTGGCATGCGAATTTTAAAATAGTTATATTTTTAAGCAAAATGAGAATTTTGCAAAGTATAAAAAAATTGTATTTACTCGGTGATTATGAAAAAAAAATATTTCGGAAATATTTTGTAAACCGTTTCCAAGATCTGCCCGGACGCAGCCATTTTTGGAAAAAAAAATTCGCAAGTTTTCCCTGAATATTTTTATTTCCCTTTTTGCCATTATTGCCTTCTACTTAGGTCTAGTAACTACCCCCTAAAATATGGTGTGGGTCCCATGTCTCCTTATGAAAATACGAGCATGTCAAATTCCACCGACCGCCACTGGTGTCAACGTTAGAATAACATTCCCTAACAGTTTTGGTAATTCGGTGGAACCCATATGCCAAATATGTAACATGGATTAAATTAGTATATGTCCTTGTCAAATGTCCTTTCATGGCTTTTGCCTCATCCAGTCCTCCAACCACTATTTTCTGTCCTTTAACATCCGTTGTTTCGTCAATACTAAGCCATATTTTATCGTGTAATTCTGAGACGTTATTTTTTTATGTCGTCACACAGTGGTGCTATATATAATCGTATAACACTTGTTTTTTAGTAAATTAACTGTACTTAAAAGGTTAAAAAACCAGTAAAATATCCTTACAATTTGAACAAATGTAATCACGAAGGTCACAATTTTTGATTTTATCGCAATAAATATAAATATTAATACTACAACATAACATAATACATCCTGTGAACATACATCCGATATTTTCAATTACCTAATTATATAGGTCAACTGCAATACACATACAGGGTGGCCAAGCAACAAAGAGCGAACAGGCCAAGCTTTGGATGCTTAACGCAGATTTTGAATAAATGACTGCGACACATAAATTTGGTTTTGAAGCGGAAACCTGTTGCACATATTTTCTGACCGGTCACTTTAACCCCTAAGTGAGAGTAAGTTCCACCCCCAAAATTTAAAATGACACATGGGGTTAAATGACGTCGTATTTTCTATTTTTCAGGTCGGTACAGGATTCTTCCTTATAATTTGCCACCCCTTAAAAAAGTTTATTTCTTGAGATGATAGATACAAAAGTTGCAGGATTTTTCCTGAAAACGTTTAATTTGAGTACCAGAAAAAAACAAAAGACGATCGCAAAATGAACATCCTATATTCAAATCAACTTAATTTTCACATTCCAAAAATATACAATATGCCAATGTTTAGACCAACCGTTTTTGAGTCATTTTACTTTAACAAATTCCATCTAGTTAGCCGATGTGGCGAATCGATATAGAAAACAAAATCGAAGAAAAACAAAACAGATAAAGTATGCTATGAGATTATATTGTAAATAAATAAAAAAGTTACATAAGGTTTAGGATTAATACATTATATAAAAGTGATTGTTGCCATAATGATCCATGGCACCGTTAACTAGACGGATTTTTTTAAAACGAAATACCTCAAAAACGGCTGGTCCGAACATAGACATATTATATGTAACACGGTGACACATTTAAAAAAGTTAACCGTTTTCTTATTAAACCATATTAAAAACTTATATAATATATCAAGAAATATACTTTTTAAAGGAATGAAATATTATAAAGAAAAATCCTATACATATGTAACATCCAATAACTTATTTAATCATAAATTCATTTAATATTATAGACTGTGGCTTTATGTTCGTGTTTATTTCATTTAAATTATACTCGTATATTATTTCAATTAAATCCTTCGTGTTTTAGGTGATATATTTAATTTGCTTTAAATATCATAAGATACTGTCGTTCAAAGCTATGAACCAAATGTCCTTGTTTTCACCACGAGAGCATCGACACCAAAATAATCTTAATACCATATTGCATCTCTAATTTATTAATTACATTGTTCTGCATGAAAATCCCCCACCAAACTAACGTGTTATTTCTATAATCTCTACTTATGTAATCCCTACATTGAGCTGTAAATTGTCGTATCACATAGCAACATCTAGAGATCAACAACATGTTTTGGCTTATGAAAAGCCAATATAGGAATACACCTACCGAGTGGCGACTGTTTATTGACGCTTCGAAGGTAGTTTGAAGGTAGTTTTATTGTTCAGTGGGAAGAAACGTATGATAATATGCATATATTACTTCAAAATATAAAATACGAAGAGCATGAATGGAATTTCAAAGTTGATGCACTACTTACAGTACTGCAGAGTGGCTACCCCAAATACTGTTGTTTTTTATGCGAATGGGATAGCAGAGCCAGAAACCAACATTATGTCGTTAAAGAATGGCCGTTACGGGAAAACATTGTGGCCGGTCTGAAAGTCCTTTATAAACCCTTAGTTGAGCATCAAAAAATGTATTTACCTACTCTGCACATAAAACTAGGGCTTATAAAAAAAGTGTTGTTAAAGCCTTAATACAGAAGGAAACGCGTTTTTTTATTTGAGACGGAAATTTGACAGTATAAGTGAGGCAAGGCTTAGAAGGAATGTTAGTTGGGCCGCAAATACAGGAACTTTTTAGACGAAAATTTTGAAACTACTCTTTTGAGAAAAGAAAATTGGGCGTGAACTGTTTTAAAAAATATATGTAGCAGCTTCCTAGGTAACAAGAAATTGGAGAACTATAAAGATAGTTGAAAAACTTATCCAATCTTACAAGACGTTAGGTTGCGACATGTTACTTAAGCTGCATTTTCTTCACTTCGATTTGGAGTTCTTCCCTGCCAATTTAGATGTAGTTTCAGACGAACACGGCGAAAGATTTCACCAGCAAATTCCCCAAATGGAGAAGCGGTATAGTGGAAAATGGGCCCCGAACATGTTATCGTCGTCGCGCGGAGCGGGGAAATGGTAAGGTACCCGGCTATGGGTGTCCGCGCCGACGCTTAGCTGTTTTTTATGCCGTATGATGAGGATGTTGATGTGCGTCCCTTGCCACTTGGGGACGCACGAGAGGGACGCTACACGCTATGGAAATAGTCGTGCAGCGTCGTGGTGTCCCCTGAGTGGTGAATTTGGGAAGTTCTCCCACGTCGAGGGTTCCGGTGCGGAACTCTACGACGTGGGAAAGAAATTAAACCACTTACGTTGTTGATTCGGGCTCCCAAACGTACCACAGCAGTGTTGAGCAGGTCCCACTAGGGAGACCAGCGGAGACGACTTGACTCGGAGCGGCGGAGGATAAGAGAGAGCGAGCAGCGCGGCGCGTTGCTTTTTTGTTCCCTACGGAGCTGCGCGCGCCGCTCTTTGTCGACGGAAGCGTTCGCATCAAGTCGTTCTCGCGTGAGAAGTGATGACACTCTCCGGTGACAATGTTAAGGTGGATTTATATATATATATCCGGTCAGACACGGTGCGGAAACGTTACGTGTCCAGCAAGACAAACATTCTTATATGTATTTCTTATAGAAGTATTTATATTTAACGAATCGGTTCCGTTCAGGCACTTTGCGTGTCATACACATACCGTCCGTCGTTGTTGAGAAGAATGTTTGTCTGCCAGGATACGCGTCTATTATTTCTTAACAAGGGTTCACTGTGTTCTTGCAATATATCTATATGTCTGAAGACGAGAGATATAAATAGTACTAATAATATAACCATCTCCCTTCTTTGTCGGAACGTTAACGCTACGTTCCCGCACCGTATCTGACCGGATAATATAAATCCACCTTTTAGGGGACTACTGTTGCAGCCTCAAACGTGAAACTGATCCCAAGCGAAAAGAGGCAACAAAGTAATGTATTAATTGTACTTGTTATACTTTTTTCGATACAAAAGAAGTATATTCTGTAAAAAGAGTGATTTTGTTTTTTTTTAAATCTTTGATAATTCATTAGATCGCTTATAGTTTGGGTTACTCATATTTTATAATCTTCCCTTCTATAAAAATTATGGGTCCTAGGTAAAACGAGTTCGAGCTCATATTTGAATTCAGCATATTACAGTAGATACAAAAAAAAAGCCCAAAAAGATAACAGGGAGTGACAAAAAATTTCAATATGCAGAACAGTGCAACATGTATATTAACATGAAAATATACACTAGTTGTACCTCAAGAAGGGTGAACATGGGGCAACAGATGTTTAGTTGAATCGACTTATTTTAACTTCCATATTATTCACTCGTATCATTTATGCTACTTCTTTCAGAATTGCATAAGACGAAACATTCATTCACTTGTATTAGTGATTGATATTATGACTGACGTTTTTTTTTTGTCATAGAAAATTTGATTTGTTCGTCAGAATACAAATCAACTATATGAGAAAATAAAAGGACTTATATTAATGACTGTAATATTAAAGCAGCACTTTTTTTCACATATTGTTCCGAAACATTAGGTAAGGCGAGACGTCAAGGAGCAATCCATTCAAGAGAAGCACGCACCACCAAATGGATGATGTGAATTTTTTTTTGACGGAACATATTGCTGCGTAATCCACTTTGTTTTTATATCAGCGGCTGGGTCTTAATTTATGTTACAAGACGGAAGATAGAGATAGAAGCAGCGTCTAATTTCGGTTAGCTTTTTCCCTTTTTTATCGCGAAAAGGGCTTTGTATATTCTTTCGATTTATGAGATACACTTTAGTACGGCATAAATCACAAATTAAACACGTCGCAATTTATTAGGTCTGGACGGCGAGTTCGTGTTGTTGATGTGAGGAATCTGGAATAAGAAAGACAATCTCAGATAACGAATGCCATTCCTATGCTTATTCTAACTTTTTTATTGAACATACTTAACATACGTAACGGCGAGATATTGGCTATAGCCCTGTCTTGCCATAATCGAGTTAAAAAAACAACTGGACGTTTTACACGAAACACCGAACTGCTATACTTTTCTTGACTCGCGTTTCGCCAACTAAGTTGGCATCTTCAGGAGAATATTAAAAATCTTTTTAAAATCTTTTAAATCTTAAACGCGCGTGGAGAAAAATATAGTAGTTCGGTGTTTCGTGGAAAACATCCAGTTTTTTGTTTCTACGCTAAAAGTTCCAGTACCCACTCCAGGATAAAGGAGTTACTTTATTTCCTTGCTGTTAACTTGCATCTAAAGAACAATGTTGATGTTGTTCTGATTAACATGTTAATGTACATTTAGTATATTTCGAAAGTTAGATTTTCCGGTTACACATACAGTGAGTGCCTTTTGAAATGGAACCACCCTAATATTTGGCTGGGATTGGCCCAATTTTCTTTTTCTTTTGAAGATGGATTTTTTTTAAATTTTTTGAGAACATAGTACTTCAAAAGTTCTATTTAAATCTAAAAGATTTTAAAATTTGGTCAGTTTGGCGGTTTTCTTGATTTGTTATTTGATGTCAAAAACTGGGTTTGAGAATTTATGCATTTTCTTACAAATAAAGAAATAATAGAGATTTCGATTCAGTCATATCTCAAATACTTTTATTTCAAATACAGTTAATATCAGAGGAACGCCACTACCGTGTCCGAATTGTAAAATATTCGTTAAGCCGGGTTTCCCGGCTACCGTATGTGATGGAAATACAGGTACATCTAACGTGTGTAGGCCTCTCCTCAGATGGTATACGCATAGCATGCAACAAGTCAAGAAGCATCAAAATTATATGCAACTCATGTTGATTTATGGGTGAATTAGATGAAATTAAAACATTAATGGGTACCATTAAAGAGGACATTAAGGAGGGGTTTAATAAATTGGAAGAAAACAATTCTCAAAATCATGCTACTGAGTTAGGTGCTAGATTTAAATAACTTTAAAAAAATTATTCTGCTGTTTCCTCCCATGATAAAATTTTCGATGAGGTTTATCAGGAATTTAATGAGAGACCAAAACATATACGCAACTTGGTTGTATTTGGAGTTCCAGAAAATCAAGTTTTGAACAGAGATGAACGAATCAAAAGGTGTAATTTCTAAAATCATTCAATTTTCTAATATTGCAGTAAACAATTCGGTTAATTTTAAACCTGTTCGTTTAGGGAGACATATGCCGAGTAAAATTCGTCCTATGGGAGTAAGTTTGGAAGATGAAGAGCAAATTAAAATTATTAGGGCTGGTACTTTTTACTCCCAGTTAAGGCCGCATTAACTAACCAGACGATAAGACTGTGAAAATGTGTACAGACATTACACATTAGACTGTACACATTATCACAGTCTTAGCGTCTGGTTACTTAATCCGGCCTTAACCGGGAGTAAAAGTACCGGGAGTAAAAGTACGTAAGTAAGATTGTTATTATTAACAGGAGCAGGTTAACAACAGTCTTATGTGGTGTAATAATAACTACTTAAAACTTAATATTTCCAAATGTAAAGTAATGACATTCACCCGTAGGCTCAGTTTCATTTAGTTCAATATCCTTGAAAACAGTTATTTTTTTCAAATGGTCTTTTAGGGCAACGTCGAACTCATAATAAGTATAAAAATTAATCCGCGAAAAATTCCGGAATTAGAGGAAGACATGTGTAGTGTTTGAACTGCACAAGAACGCTTTTGAAATAAACTGCAAAAGAAATAATATTCATTAGTATTTTCTTAAACAACAAACAGTTTTATTCACACACACGAATTAGTACATAAGTCCAGCAATGTTTTCCCTATCTCTTTTCTTTACAAAGAAAAATGTTACATGGGTTGGTGAAAAAAAAAAATGTCACTAGTGTCGATTTTTTTTATGGCGACTAACAAAATTTCTATTTATTTAAAGATTTTATTTTAAAAACGAACGCATTTCGTTTTTCGAATTTAGACAACGAATTTTGATAATAACAAACTTGATTTTATTTTTATCGATATAACTTAAATATACGTAGACGAATGTAAGTACCTCTTCTAGCCAATGAACTATATACTAACTTCATTGCTTCTAGCTAGCGAAAAAGCGTATTGCCTTCAGGGGGATAAGCTCTCTATATCCATGGTAGGCTGTTACTGGTAGATCAAAACACGTGACGTTATGTCCTATAGCCAGTCGAATTTCACGCGTGTAATTACTGCGTTTTGTGCATGAAATATTTTATTTTTTATTTTACTAAGCAGAGGCGCAACATTGAGGTTAATATTTTCACCAAACAATTATGATCAAAAGCAAAAATATTTAAATAATTTCTATCACATAAATATGTAGCTTGACACATCAAAATGAAAACAATAATTTTCAAAAACGTGGACTCATCATTTCATGTCCTCTCAGTGCATGTCCCAACGCACCATAAAAATACACACAATTAATTATAATTAGAGTTTTTTCGATGCAGTTCAGTTGAGTTATAATTCCAGTCTTCCCAAAGAGCGAAAATGTTACATTTTTTGGGTTTGTGTAACTTGCCTATGGTCCGGAAGATGTTCCCGCATGCGCACTATACAACTCATGATAATTGAAGCATAAACCGCTCTGCGCAGACCTGTGTAGAATTCACGAACAAAGTTGCCGGGAAGCGGATCTGTCATTCGTAAGACGGAGGTATCGCCGACCGGCGCGTCAGTAAACAGGTACCGCGCATTGTAAACATTTTTAGCAAGTTCGTGAAATCGGTACTTACTAAAATATTATTACCGGATTATACTTTCATTCACAGTTGTTACCATTTGTGAATAAACTTAAAATATGAAAGAAAATTACAAGGATTGCATAGACAAAGATTTCTGCAACTTTGATTATAATAATATGTAAAGGACATTTAGATTCGAACAATTACAAAATATACCTTGTTCGAGGAAGTGTCATATTGAATTATAATGTTTAGCGTATTGGTCTTGCGAACGGTAGACAATATTTACTTAAAACGTTTTTTTTCAAATATGTTATATTTTTTCCGAGTAGCGATATGCTGGTAATCGAAACATATCAACGCGTCATGGTTCAAAGAAGACATGCGTATAAATTTCTATCGCTGACAGACGAACAACAGTTTGTGGTAACAAGGTCGTTAATGCTCCCGGTATTGATAGCTAATAAACGGGTTAGTAATATGCTGCAAAACAGCTGTTTTTACATACAATGTCACACGGTACAACGAAGTTCACAGGTCATTTGAGGTCAGTCCGGAAAATTGTTTATCTAACTCGACCCAAACACACGATGGATGCTCTCCCGGCATTTTTATAGATTTATTCAGCGTTTTGTGCACAAGAATGATATTACATTGACCACCGAGTAAATAATACTAAATAAACAAGTATTTACGCGCGTTCGCGACACGACCTTGGTCACGAAAAACACGGCACGTATGTACTATGTACATGAATGAATGAATACGAAAATGGGCGGGAAGACCCATGCACTTAGGCCGCCTGACGGGCCCATTGTGCACCCACATTCCATGAGTGTTCACCCAGGTATGCCGACCTTAGAAAAGGGCATTTTTTCCTGGGGTGAACCCTTAACATCCTCTGGGTTCAGAACACAGCTCCGAAAGTCGTCTGACCCTTGTAATTGGGGGGACTAACATATTATTACCTGATCTATGACCCTTATCATGTGGAGGCTGCCTTCTAAGGCGATAGTGGCAGGAGTCTGTTACGTTCTAATGTCTTCGGTGCATACCCAGACTTAAAGAATCTGAACAAGGCCCAAATATGGCCTTCCCCCTCCCCCTACCCGTTACAAGGATTTTGCGAATAGACGGACTCATTGAATAGGGGACCCCCAATATAGGTTCAGGTCCTATGGGGCCATTGTCCTTGCAACCGTCGGCATATATATTTCCGGGCCTGGTTTCCGGTATCCGTGAGTATCACTCTGTTACAACTGGCCAGACATTTAGAATCTTTTCATCAAGGAGAGTGATGACCTTGCTGGATTCAAAATCTAGGCCCTGGTGCATATTTGATCGTTCTTTTGGAGGTCTTTAGATTTCCATCCGCATGCTAGGATAGCATATATTTCCGCCTGGAAAACGCTAGCATATGACCCGAGGGCAAAAGATAATTTTGTCCTCGTGGTTTTGCATACTCCTGCTGGTCTTGCGTGGACCGCTGTAAACCAGATGATTACTTTGCATAAGTGTTATTTGTGTTTTCATCTCTAATATGGATCCTGTTTTGCCATTGGTCCACACTGTCCGAGTATGTTGCCTTGTAATTACAGAAGTTTGCTGCATATCCAACGCCGGTCAGTCTGTAAGCCGACCAATATCAAAGAAGGCATGCCCCGTCATAAATTTCTACTTGGGGCTGTCCTCATTGCACTAGTGATGCCGAGACAACAGACTTTCACGTTGCTTTCAAGCCTTATCGTTCTTGTTCCTGGCCACCAAACGATGGCACCATAGGTAATAATGGATAGCGTACATCCAAAGCGATCTTGGCCTTAGTAATATGCTGCAAAACTGAGCTGTTTTTATGCTCGTTCCAGTACAACTTGGGTCTACTCCAAGGTCTAGAGACGAATGACCTTTCCCGCCAGGTCATCTCTCGAGGCCCTCAGTTCCGGAAGTAACTGGTCTTTTCGGGGTTAACTCTCAACCCCCATCCAGACACCCGACCACTTGGAGGGCTCTACCAGAACCCAAGAACATCGATTTTGTGGTCCTGTAATAAAATGACGAGACGTCCGCTTTGGGCAGAAGACTGATATTACAAGTTGACCACTACGAGGTACCAAGAAGAGGTGATACGAACACCCCCCTATACAACCGCCTCGCGTATCACCGGCCATCTTGAATGACCTTGCGCTGTGAGAGCATCGAGCCGACCCATCGTACTATTGATGGCTCGGCTCCCCGTCCCCCAGCGCCCGGCACATTGATTCGAAGGAGGTGTTGTCAAGGCCCCTCGATATCAATACATCAATATATCAATGTACTATGTACATATACAGATCTGGAATATTTGGAAGCGCTGGAGATTTTATTACATGTATTTCAAATGCATGGAATATTGGTAGGGGTCGTAGTAGAAGATGGGCGGAGCAGATGTGATACGTAATGTATTCCCCTACAATGTTTAAGCTGACAAACTGACGAAGTCGGTACTCGGTGGCAATGATGGGAACGCGAGACGGGGATCGAAGTACAGTGTTGCCAGATACTGCGATGTCTACGTTTTATATGGACCATTCATTTGGGCTATTTATTTCATAAGTTGCGTTTTTTTTTTGGTGATTTCTGGTCTAAATTCTGGAGTGGGTACTTCTGGAGTGTTTCTGATCTAAAGTAAAAAATCGATCATCATAACTAGTATACTATTACGCGTAATTTGTGGTAAAACGTGAGGCAAATACGTGATGCATAAACACAGAATTGTAACATGGTGCCCTTTTTTGTGTCGTCAATACTATAAAATTGCGTTGGGTGACTTTTTGCGAATTTTTCCACACCAAATCGCGATAATTGTTGAAATCTGGCAACCATGTCCTCCTGTTGGGTGTCGGCAGCACAGCTTTATTATACTTACGCAAAGACGGCTTACGCAAAGACGGAAGTTAAATGGTCGCGAAACGCGAAACGTTGTCGACCTTGCCGACGATGGCCGATCTTGCCTTCGAGACGCCGAAGGCAGAGCTAGACGGTAGGGGAATACAATCGTGTGTTTTCTGATAGGTGAGGCTTTGGCAATGGCATTTTGTGGAAGGTATTATTTTAGGTATTATCTTAGCATTTTATATGCTTCCAAATTGAATTTAATGTGGCAAATATGATAATATTCCAGTCGCATGAAGCCCGGTTCTGGAATCTATTATTAACCTACGAGCTCTACTTATTACTAGTAGATAACTATTAGAAAATTACACCTCTACCTTTTTTACCTGCTACCTACAACTCTTTAATGTCTGAAGATACGCACAAAACCCCATACGACCGTTCCGCGTTGCCAAACATCGAAGTGAATTAGAAAAGCGAGAGGCGCCGTCCCAAATGCGCAATAAAAGCGTAAAACGCCGAATATGGACGTGTGATGATACGGGAATAGGGGAGGCTTTCGAGTGGATCCCATATTTTATCTAGATAGCGGAAAAAGTAGAACTTTTCTCCGTGGAGAAACTCACAAATACACCGAGCAATGCTGCGTTATGCCGAACTGAAAATACACCTCGGGCATTTCATAAACGTAAAATACCTGCCTTTATGCACGCGTTGCTGTGCCGTGCTCGTATCATATCGGTTTCAGAATAAACTGTATTTCGCCAGACTTTTTTTAGATTCACGTTATTGTAATTTTTGCATTGATTAACCTCGAGCTGGCGTTCACAAGGAAAGTAGGTTAACGGTTCCATTAAAAACTTTTATAAAAAAGCGCGTCAAGTGTACTACGAAATGTAAAATACAGTTATTTTACAGGTTTAGATTTAAAACTGAACCAACTTCTTTCCACTATTAAATCCATTTCTGAAAAAAAAAATGTTTAAATACTTGTTGTCCCAAGTATGCTGTACAGAACAACTATCTGTAAAAAAAAGATAATCTAACGTTGGCAGTAAGTAAGCTATGATAGTTACCTATCATAGCTTCTTGTAAAACTTCTTTTTTTTTTGAAAACTTGATTTTTTAGAGGAGAGTTTTAAAAAAAATCTCAAGACAGGTCGATTTTGGTTTTTAAAAAGACACTTTTTAATAAATGCCATTTCTAGTTGGACTTTTGTTTTCGAGCTAGGACGTAATTGACCATGTTTTTAAATAACAATTGTTTTTTCAACGGGTTCGGAATGCTGAGCATTTTTTTACGTACAGTCATGTAAAAAAGTATGTAGCATATCGAAGAGGAAAATTCTCGAAATATTTGACTGAATAATAATAATATAATAATAATAAATAATTAAAGTATAAACCGTATTTTTTAAGCTCCTTTAAATTATGTACTGTATTTATTGCCCGTGCACACGTACGCCACTGACCGTGCATGTTAACGGCACTAGCACTGTTCCGCGGCAGGCTTAAGGAAAGGACATATGCAATTTATCCATATAGGTATCGTAGCGAGCGTTCCGTCGTCGATTAGTACAATACATGTTAGCTCGACGCGAGACGGACGAACGGTAGAACGCCGAGTTATCGTATGTCGTGAGTTATTAACTAATAAACGTGTGTATTTCTTTTAGAGTTCGTGTAGTGTATTTACGTATTAACTGATTTTATAAGGATTTTTGCAATAATGGTACAGTCGTTGCCATTTGTGGATAGACTGAAAAAGATGACAATTACGAAGTTTTACTATAGGTGGATCTCATATAGAGACATCCAAAAAAAACGTCATCAAAGTTGGCCGAGAAAAAAAAGACGTATTTCTATTCTTAATCGAATTTGTCAACCTGATGTACTGGACTGTCACATCATATGACAGATATTGTTTATTTTACAAATTGTGACAGTCACTTGTCAAAAGTTTGACATAACCGAAAAGCTTAGACGCTATTTCCATCTCTCTCGTTCATAGCATAGAGTTGATGACTTTTTTTTGGACGTCTCTATATTTAATGTATTCCTTGTAATCGTCGATATATATTTCATAGACGCTGAGAGTGTAAAAGACATTTAGATTCGAATATCCATCAACAAAATATTACTGGTATTGTTAGAAAAGAGAAATTTTGGTTTGATTTGTGTATAATGTTCGTTCGTTTGTGTAACATGTTCATCTTATTATTTATTTCTTCCAGTAATACATATCGCTGTTTTTATTAGAGCTGTTATAGATATTATTATTTACTATTTTTATTTCATGTTCTTCCAGTAGTACAGATTACGTGCAGTATCACTTGTAAAGAAATTAAAAATGGAATTGTAATGTATTTTAGAAATTGTAATTTACAAAAATGGTCAATTACCTATGTCATAGTCTGAAAACAAAAGACAATCTAAAATTTACATTTATTCGAAAAAAGTGTCCTTTTAAAAACACAAAATCGACCTATCCGAGCTTTTTTTGTAAAATCCTCCCTCAAAATAAATATCTAAAATGTTACTTTTATTCTGAAAGCACTATGGTATGGTAGATATTGTTATATACAGAGTGTAATAACACTTTTAAAGGGTGTATTCTGCAGGTGATTTTAAAGAGGGTATTTCATATAAACTTTTTCTACTAGAGCCCTCTCTGTCATACAAGTTATTCGCACTTTATGCGAATTGTGCCCCACATTATTTTGGGTCACTCTGTATGAGAGACCCAAAAATATTTTTTTTATTTTTTATTTCAACAACGGAATAACCTAATAATTTGAGATTTGGCACGTGTCTTTTACTAACAGAATGCCATCCTGGGTAATTTTTTTTTCGTAGACACCCGCATGGGGAAGAAACAAGCAACCCAATTTTTAAGAAAATGTACAAAATATGTAAGAAATAACAGCTCTTTTGGAAACTTTTTTCCTCCTTTTATTTTTTGCAAATATGCAGCGATTGTCAGAAAAAAAAACGTTTAATTGTACTATTTAAACTGTGTAAATTTAAATTAATAAATATATCTTAGGCATGTGTCACTTAAATGTATCTTTTAATTGCACTTTACAAAGTATGTGGCGTTTGTCTAATATAAGTTAGTAAGTTAGTTCTATGTAGCAACGATGTTACGGAGCTTCGACTTCGAATCCGAAACATCGGAACTTCCAGTTCAAATTGCACCTACGAATTCGCCCCCGGTTCAGATACTATAAAAACGGAGGTTTAACGGAATTGTGACTGTTTTTTATTTATATGACACGTATACAAGTAGCATAGCCGACAGTGAGTAAAAAACATGGGAAATATGAAACATGGATGCGTATACATGAGGTGGATTCTAAAAATGTGTATATAAAGAGCCATCAAAAGAAAAGTCATCAAATCTGGTTATGAACGAGAGATGATCTCTCTCGTTCATCGTTCAATAGTGGTTATGTCAAAACTCAAAAAGATGTCATTATATAGAGACATCCAAAAAAAACGTCATCAACTCTGGCTATGAACGAGAGATAGAAATAGCGGTCATGTCTAAGCTTTCCGGTTATGTCAAACTTTTGACAAGTGACTGTCACAATTTGTAAAATAAACAATAGCTGTCATATGATGTGACAGTTTTGACAAGTAAATAAGGTTATAAATTCGAAGAAGAATAGAAATACGTCTTTTTTTCTTGGCCATCTTTGATGACGTTTTTTTTTGGATGTCTTTATAGTTGGCCAAACAAAAAAACGTATTCCTATTTGTATCTTAAATGTATAACCTTATCTAATTATCAAGGCTGTTACGTTAGTGACAGTCATTATTTATTTTACAGTTGTGACAGCCACTTATCGAAAGTTTCAAAATAAATTTTCGCTCCGAACTTCGACATAACCGCTATTTCCATCTCTTTCGTTCATGACAGATGGCAGATTTGATGACGTTTTTTCTGGAGGACTCTTTATATTCATTGTATATTCTACAAGTTATGGAATGCGAACAAAAACTTTGTCCGAACCGAAGGTGATGATCACGCATCGAGAGTGGTCTGCCACGATTCTGCCATTAGGTTTTTACGTTTTTTGTGATCCATTTTTTTTTATTAAAATTTTGTTAAAGAAAGTATAATCTACAACACATACCCAATTTGTTACAGAATATACTACACTATTACTTACTTCGTCAATCAGTGATTTGTTGATTAATAAATAGATACTTTGAAGTTCATTAACTTGATTTTATCAATCACAAAGCCGAAAACTAAAATTTTACATTTTGCTAAACTGATTCTGCGACCTCTGACCCCAGCTCCGATTCACATCCGACTCCGCGGAGGTTGGTTTGAGACTTCCGACTCCCCCTCCGCCTCCGCCACCGATAAAACTACCTCCGCAACATCCTTGGTGTGTCGTTCAATTAATTTTTTTGGGCTGTTGCAAACTATTTTTAACAAAATATATAATGCGTTTGAATTATGTAGTGATAAAGACTAAACTAAAACTGTATTTCAAATAAAAATTCCTGTATATTTCAATACGCATTTTTAGTCTTGAGCTCAAAATATAAAATTGCACAGGATTCTAATCTGGACCTTGTGAAGCTAAACATCGTGAAGTACTCGGTTTTAAAAGATGATATCCTGTTAATAGCTCAAAACAAAAGAAACACAATAATAATAAATACAAAAATATAATTAATACTTAACAAGTTATTGAAAATACAAAGATAAAATACATTGACTCATAAGTTAACATGAGAGTTCAAAATTGTTTTGGAGTATTATTTAATAAAAATTACAATGAAGAAGGGAATGTAATAGCACCAATCAATAAATATATATTTTCGTTGAAATATTTTGTCTGATTAAATTTGGGTATTTTGTTTTTGATGTACTTAGGTAGGGGCAGGTCTGAAACAGTGGCCATGTTTTTAAAAAAGTTGTAATAAAAACCAGAGTTAACATTTTTTTCTCCACCCTGATGGCACTAGGTGGAAAATTCTACATTCTTCTCTACAGATTTTCACTTTTAAAACTGAAAGATATAATATTTTAACAACCCTGATGGTACACTGGCCATTATGATATGGTACAGTGGCCATTACAGTTTAAAAAATAGAAAACAATGCGAATGGGTGATATTTGTTAGAATAAAGATGTATTATGTTGTTGTATAAAAATATATCATATGTATAAAAATATGTCACAAAAGTAAAAATAGTAATAATGCAGATTAAATTTATTTAAAAACAATTGAAATATATACAGCGAAGTAGTTTAACTGCTAATCGTTAACAAATACTATACAGGAACAAACTAGGGTAGAAAACAAGAGTATAATTGAATGTACCTGCTATAGCCATTTTAAATAGTCCTCTTTGATTGTACAGCAGTCATCCCTTATTAATATGATAAAGTAATGGCCCCTGTACCTACTTTTAACCTGACCCACTGTACCATCAACTACATGTTATAAATCGTCACTATTAGTTCACTTCGATATGTAGGTATTTATTCGCTACGCATAATTTTCATCGCTCGTTGTATTTTACTACATGTGGTCAATTTAAAGTTCATACAAAAATAAGAAACTTTGAAGCTCAAGGATACTACCCGTTATATTCTTAGGATGTCACTTGAACCCCTCTGCAGTGGGTGGCAGCCACTACTCTTTATAAATAAATATCACGAAAGTGACCACTGTTCCTGAGTGGCCACTGTTGCAGGCTCTCCCCTACTTAATAATCATAGTTAATAATTAAAGAAAATGAATAAACAGTTGCTTAATACCTAATTAAATCTAACAAAAAAATCCAGGCTTTGCAATCCATGATTGCTTTGATGGAGCCAACTGTGCTACTTAATCAACTTACTTAATTTTTTAGAGAAATAATATTTTTTCAAATGTCCATACAATAACTCTTCCGCATTCTATTGTTCTTTCAAATTTCTAGACTTTATCACTCAACTTCCTAGACTATTGTAGTCATTTCTGAGACAAATCTCTCTGGGAAATGCAGTCTCAGAGTAAAAAAAAAAAACAAAACGTTCACGTCTCGCAAAGTCCTCCATGAAATTAGAGTTTCAGCTTTAATTAAATTCGGCGGAGATCTTGAAAGGGACTCCGGAAGTACCGAAAAAGAAAAACATCTGAAGGAAGACAATCTATTATAACGGCGGACGTTAATAGATAAAAGACTCAATATCGTGTGAAAAGGCGAAACTCGCAGCCTTTCGCGCAGCAACATCGCATCGCGGTGGCGGATTTGAATCTCTTAAAGCGACGCGTATATAATGACATCAGAGACAAAAGCCTTTTGACACTGTTCTTCATGGAAAGCGTTAGCGAGGCCCGTGGCTACCAATTACGGTGGTGACGTCAGACGTCGACACGTTGCCTGCCGCGCTTACACCGTGGACGAAATAAGTCGTTTTTCTTCACGATTCTTGGAGAATATTACGCGAAACTCGACTCTTAACGACTTGTTAGGCTCTTGATTAAAGTCGGAAGGCGACTAATTATTTTCGCAGTGGGGTGCCTGCCAGCTATTTACTCGATAAACTTGGTAATAAGGCAGCATTAGTACCCTTCAATACAGGATAAGTCTGTCAAGTGTCACTCCCTTCTAAATATTTGTGAAACGAGAAATGAGAACAAATTATAATCGTGTTTTAAATAGCACTCTATGTTTTTCAATGTTGCTTTTGAATCAGCCCAGTATTCTACAATCTGTATATGACTATAAACAATTTTCTTGAGGTTACGAGGTGTGTAAATTAAGTAATGAGACTGGCAACGTAGCGCCCAATCTAGCAACACTGCGGAGACGGGACTTGGGAGGACGGTCGACATGTAATGCACCTTCGCTACAAGTTTGAACTTGTTAGAGTCAGAGTGTTTGTTCTTTGTGACTTTTTCCGAAAACGGTTTTTTTCTAGTGCGTTTTAAAAATGAGTGACTTTAATTTTGAACAACGGTGTACTGTCAGGTTTTGCTTCAGACATAGCGCAACAGATACTTTTAAAACTTCAACATGTCTACGGAGATAGTGTTTTTTTCAAGATAAAGTTTTTTAAAGTATTCTCAGAAGAAAGAGTCGATTGTAGATGGACCACGCAGCAGAAGGCCTTCGTCTTCAAGAACCGATGAAAATGTCGATAGAATACGGGATCTTGTGCGTTCAGATCGGCGGTTGACGACAAGAATGATCAGGGAAGAGTTAAATTTGAATCACAACACTGTTCATTATATTTTGACTAACGAATTGGGGATGAGAAAAATCTGCGCAAAAATGGTTCCAAAAAAACTTTCAGGAACCTTGAAGGAAAGAAAAAACCTCATCAGGAGAGAAAAGTGTCTTGACTTTTTGGAATCGATTGAAAATGATCCCCATTTTATGGAACGTGTCATTACTGGTGATGAGACTTGGGTTTTGAGTATGACTCAGAAACCAAACGCCAAAGCACGGAATGGCACATTTCAAGCTCTTCAAGACCAAAAAAAGCAAGAATGAGCAAGCCAAAGATCAAATTTATGCTGAGTTGCTTTTTTGAGAGCCAGTCACAAAGAGTTTGTGCCTCCAGGCCAAACAGTAAATCAACACATTTACAGAGAGGTTCTTGAAAAACTTCGAAAAAAGGTCATGCGTGTAGACCAAACATCAAGAACAACTGGATAGTGCATCACGAGAATGCGCCTTTTCACACTGCCATTTCAGTAAACGAGTTTTTAGCCATTAAAAATATTCCTGTGGCTCCTCAGCCTTCTTATTCACCTGACTTGAGTCCTTGTCACTTTTTCCTCTTCCCGAGATGACGAATTACATCAAGGAACGTCATTTTGGGACCATAGAAGACATTCGAACGGTTGTAACTTACCAGCTGAAGGCTATTCCAGTATATGAGTTAAAGCACTGCTATGAGGAATGGAAGAACCCGCTCCAGCGCGGTGTGGCTTCTCAAGTAAGTTATTTTGAAGGAGATAATACTGCATTGTAAATCTATACGAAGAGAAAACATTAATGAAATCGGTCTAATTAATTAATTTACACACCCCGTACAATAGTTATATAATGGGCATTTCGAGAAAATTCAGTTTTTTCTCAGTTTGCGTAATTGAGATTAATAAGATTATTTTGCTCAAATAGGTTTCGTGTTTGCATTTTTTGAGTTAAGTCTTTCATTTATACCGTGTCAGGCAAAAGTTTGGAATAATGCATATACCTTTTTAACCATTTGTTTTATTTAACTTTATCAAATAAAAGTTGGTTGACTTATTTTTCTACATACATGCCTATATTATTTTATATCATCTATTATTTTGCAGTAAGCACCAACTATTCTGCACACGTATGTTCATAGGGTTACCATACGGGTTTTTTTCGGCAAAATTCAGATTTTCCGCAATTTGGTTAATTTAGGTTAAGTCCTCATATATTTATGTACAACCAACAACAATTTAGTAGTTAATGGCAGTCCATAATATAAACTAGTAGTTTCCATAACGATCGACTCACATACTCATATGGATTGAATCTAACATTAAAAATGTCTACGAAAGTGTTTTTAGCTAAATAGGGTTGGGGGTTGAGGGGGGTCGAAATAGGTCAGTATTCAAATTAGGGGGTCCTGGGATAACTAGCATATAGTAGTAATAAAATAAGCGAAATGTTAAAATTTTGTGAAAACGTATATGTATGACCGAGCCAAATCATTATATAATTTCATCTGGTGTTAATTGTTGCACTACGGGGAAGGGGGGTTGTATCTTTCTATGAATTAAGAAAGATATTTACATAAAGTGTTGTTTTATAGGTTTTTGAGGTAGGAGAATTTAAATAGAACATTATTAAGCCTCGCCTAGCATTATTACTTCCATATACATTTTCGGTACAGGTCATATACATACAGGGTGGAAATAAAGTATGGAACCTGTAAATTATTTCAAAAACTGATAATTTTTGGAAAAAACGCTCGGACATGTCCATTGAGTTTTTTTCCAAGGAACATTTTGGTGGACTTAGTTATGCCGGAAAGTGCCGCATGGCGGCGCCACAGATCACGACACAATGTTTTTAAATTACAAGGGGTATTTTTTTGTAACTTTTTTTACAAAGTTGACCGCATTCTGAGTAACTTTATGTGCAACTTGTATGGGGTTATTTGGGAAAGTTTTTGAGAAAAATCAAAAAAACCGATCCCGGTTAGACATGAAAGATTTAAGAGTATGACTACCTGCTGAAAATGGGTTTTAAGGGTAGGAGAACGCACACACTGGTTCGCACTTACTACTTGGCATTTATCGGCTTTGAACTGATTCCAAATTCTAGGTATGTCTTGTATTCGTCGACGAGGCATAACAAAGGCATAACTTCTGTTTCACCTTATCTTTCTTTTTTTCTCGCCTTCTTTTTTCTTCTCGCCGTCTTTTTCAAGATTTAATAGAGCGATCTTTGTTTGTCTGCCGCATAAAAATGGCACACCTAAATGAAACTGACAGGATTCAGATTCTTATGATGCCAGGGTACGGCGATCGCACGAGGTCACACTCCGAGGTTTGCACTTTATTTAATGAAGCGCATCCTGAACGGCCGATAGTACGGTAACTAAAAATTTTGGCCAAATTTCAAGCTGTGGAGCATGTAAAGGGATTTGCCTAAATCAGGCACACCACATGTTCCTGAAAACACTCAATTAGATGTCCTGCTCCAGGTTCAAGATAATCCCCATTCTTTAAAAAACATTCTTCATATGCAGAAATTCCACCCTTACAAAATCGATTTAATGCAGGAGCTCTCAGAGGATGATTTTGATCGTCGCAGTGAATTTTACGAAATAATGCAAATCCGATGTAACGAGGATGAGAATTTTGCTGGCAATATTCTGTTCTCCGACGAGGCCTCCTTCTTCTTGAATGGCACGGTTAATCGACATAATTGTCGATATTGGGCAGCAGAAAATCCTCACTGGATGCAGGAAGCCCATACTCAGCATCCTCAAAAAGTTTTTCCGATTATTTTCCGATAAAGACCGATTTTCATTGACGGGAATTTAAATGGACAACAATATCTAGCGATCTTGCAAACACAAGTGGTGTATGGTGAATTTGCACCAGACATCTGGTTCCAATAGGATGGTGCATCGCCACATTCTGCATTAGGGGTCAGACAATACCTAAATGAGGTGTTCCCAAATCGATGTGTTGGTCGACGGGGTCACGTAGAGTGGCCAACACGATTTCCTGATTTGAACCCGCTGGACTACTTCCTATGGGGACACCTCAAAAGCCGGGTTTATGTGGACAGACCAAGTAATATCGAAGACCTGATGGCACGCATTCGCACCGAGATGAGGCTGATCTCACCGGAAACGATAGGCAACGTGCAAAGGGCATTTATTGAACGCCTGGCACATTGCCAAACGATAAACGAGGGACATTTTGAGCACCTACTTGGGTAAATCGGACCAGAAATTATCGAAATTAATAAAAACGAGTGTCAGTGGCATGCACTAACCACTTTTACTCTGAATTATTCCCACTTCAACGAGTTACGGGTAGTCATACTCTTGAATCTTTCAATGTCTAACCGGGATCGGTTTTCTTGATTTTTCTCAAAAACTTTCCTGGGTAACCCCATACAAGTTGCACATGAAATTACTCAGAATGAGGTCAGCTTTGTAAAAAAGTTACAAAAAATACCCTTTGTAATTTAAAAAAAAATTGAGTGACCTGTGACGCCGCCATGCGGCACTTTCCGGCATAACTAAGTCCACCAAAATGTTCCTTGGAAAAAAACTCAATGGACATGTCCCAGCGTTTTTTCCAAAAATTATCAGTTTTTGAAATAATTCACAGGTTCCATACTTTATTTCCACACTGTATGTACGTCATAAATAACAAAAATTGGTTGTTGAAGTAGTGATTCCTGCAGTGCAAAAAAAAAATACGGGAGACTATGGACCAGATTCCTATAGTGTAATGTTAAAAAGAAAATTAATTGTAATTTTAACAATTGTAAACAATAATTCAACTACTTTAACAAAACTTTGATGGACCTAAAATTCAGCAACCAAAATGGAACCAACATTTAGCAAAGTATTAATAATAATAATTAGGCTTGGATTCTAAGAATCCATCCACTCAGTAACCTTGAATTCAACTGCGAGCCATATGATTTCAAAATTGTTTACAAATATGTATTAACTAAGAGGAATAGAGGCTTCCTTTTCAATTTTCGTTTCTTTAATGGCAACAATATTTCCTTCACAATTTCTCTCATAAATTTCTCAAATGCAGGTTGCGTCAGCCTAAACCTATTTTTGTTACGCACTTTATACATTTCATAGACCATTATATTTACGTATGCAGGGTGTGATACCAAAACCTTTCATTTGATGTATATATCTAGAAAACTAAATCTTCCAGTTTAGAAATTATTTATTCGTAATGAACCACCTATATACAATAACCTGTATATACGTTAGTGTAAATTAATAAAACAACAAATCTGCTCATCCTATTATATAACGATCAGTAAATACCAAATATTTAATTTACATTCAACATCACTAACATCAATTCATAAAATACGCAGGCAAATTTTCACTAAATGGAGTTTTTATTTACAACCATTCTCTGTAACTTAATACTCAATAAACCATATAACCCAAACATAAATATAGAGTGCTTATATTATAACAACAGCTAGGTCGTTTCCAGCAGCACGTGACCATGTCGAGGTCATGGTGCAATTCTGATACCAGATCCGTGTTCAGTTGATAAAAATATAGAGACATCCAAAAAAAAAACCTTCTTCAAAGTTGGCCGAGAAAAAAAAGACGTATTTCTATTCTTAATCGAATTTATAACCTTATTTACTCGTCAAGACTGTCATTATATGACAGCCATTGTTTATTTACAAATTGTGACAGTCACTTGTCAAAAGTTTCACATAACCAAAAAACTTAGACATAACCGCTATTTCCATCTCTCTCGTTCATAGCCAGAGTTGATGACGTTTTTTTTTGGATGTCTCTATGCTTCAGAAACTATGTATATATCACACATAAAGTACAGCTCATTAGGGAATATTCTTAATTTTTGAATATTGAAGATTGAAGGGTGATGGAGCAAACCGGATTCATGTTCAGCAGGAAAAATACTTCGGGGACCATATATCGCAGGTATATTTCAGAAAACTTTTGTTATTTATGTGACGGTGTTCTTCAGTGCTTTGCTGAAGACTGAAGATATATGGTGCAATTTTGATACCGAATCCGTGTTAGTGGGAAAAATACTTAGGAAACCCCTTTCAGACAACTTTTTTTTTGGTGTGGCGGTGTAATCTGCAATTTGGGATTAAATTATCATTAACATTAACGGTACCATTACCATTAATACTATTGTAACACAGCAGTAAAGGTTTATTGGAAAATGTATTGAAGCATGACTTACTAAAGGCCGCTATTATTATAAAATAGGTATCAGAATTGATTTTCTTTATAAATTCAAATTAAAATACTAAAAGTTATACACGGTATTTGTAGCTTTTATTTTAATGTTTTTAACGTATGCATAGCAAAGTTAAACAACTTGGATGGCATTATTAAAGTGTATAAAACTTGCACAATATATGTACATTTTGGTATAAAAGCCATATAAATGTCAATGTTACATATTTATAAGAGAGTTAGAGTGGCAATGAAAAAACGCAGACAGAGACAAACTTCTCACAAAATCCCTAGGCACGGCATATGACAAAGGTGTTTGTCTTTAGTTCATTTTTCATCTTTGAGTTTATACAGCTATTTGGGGCAGAAAATATGATAGCCGATTTTTTATAAGAAGGTTGTATTTCCAGTAACCGTGTTCAATGTTGTACATGTATTATTTATATCTTCCAAAAATTGGATTTACAAAATGAAATTTTGGAACCAATAAATAAATATATATTCACAAATAAATAAATAAATAATAAATGATGTTTATTTACACATAAAAGGAAAAATACATAAATATGAACATTAAGTAGTAATAATAAATAATCCTACACAAACACTAATTTCATAAAAAGTACATGATGTAAATAAAAGAGATTCCAACAAGGGCTTAGCCCGCACGTGGATAGTTTAATTTTCTAATTTACATTAGTAATTCCAACTTTTGTAATTATTATTAGTGTTCCTCATATACATCAAAGAACAACGATAAAGAAAAACAAACATTATATAAACTTTAACAAACTGTATACATAAAATAACGGTTATTGTAAAATAAATAATTTAACTCTATATGCAATATATTATATATGTACATATATACACACGCATGTTCACACATAATATACATATATAGATACACACACATATACATACCTACACATATATACACTTAACACATATATAATCCCATAATGGATGAGTTTTAGTATAAATACATTAACACAAAAATTTTAACTCCTATAAAATAGATTGCCCATAATATCTCCAGAGTGCAGAATAAACAGCTTTGCTTTCTTTTTAAAATGTGCTAAATTTCTAATATTTTTTATTTCTTTTGGGAGGTAATTATATACTCTTGGAGCTATAAAACTAAAGCTTTTTTTGACATATGGATTTCAGTATTCTTGGTGTTACTAAGGACTCTTTCATCTTATGGCGTGTTGTATAATCATGACATACATATTGTAGTTGATTTTGCACTTTATATTGTTTTATAGCAACATTTAAGACCTCCTCCTGATATCTAAAACATGTGCTTCAGAATATAGTGATACTGAAGGGTAAGTATTATTTTTATTTAACATTATTTTTAAGAATCTTTTTTGTAAAATATCCTATTGCTTCAGATAACGGTTCGCTATACCTCCCCATCCAAGAATACCATATGATAGGCGAGATTCTATTAATGCATAGTAAACGATCTTTAATTGCTGTATTTCTAAAAACAGTTTTAGCTTTTTAAATTTATACAAAATACTACGCAGAGTGTTTACAACATTAGTACTATGTATATCCCATCTCATATGTTGGTCTATTGTTATCCCTAGGTACTTGATGTTAGTCACGGCTTCTATTTCTATTGAAAAATTATCAGTGTTAATGTCTAATGTTTTAAAATAAGGCAAAGTGTTTTTATAAATAGAGAACTTTATAAATTTGGTTTTATTATAGTTTATTGTTAATTTGTTATGGTTAAACCAATGTATGAGATGTATAAAATCATTTTCCACTTTTTGTTTTAGATTACCCCAGGTAGTATCAGTGTAAAAAATGGCCGTATCATCCGCATAACTTATAATAAATCCTGAGGAGTTAATAATACGGTACCTTGGGGTACTAAACATGTAACCACTCTCTCAGCACTTAAAGTTTCATTAATATTTACATATTGTTTGCGATTCGATAGGTAGCTTTCAATTAAACTATATGCATTATTACTGAACCCCAAATTGTGACATACATTTAGTAATTGTGTATGACAAACTGTATCAAGTGCTTTTTTTCAAATCCAGAAAAACGCATATTGATGGTTTGTTTTGATCCAAAGCTTTGTAAATTTCAGTAGTTAAAGACGAGATAGCATCTTGTGTACTCTTACCTTCCCTAAAGCCAAATTGTCGTTCTGATATTAATTTATATTTCTCTAAATATTTAACTATTCTGGTTTTAATTATTTTTTTCAGTGATTTTGGCTAAATTTGTTATAAGTGATATAGGCCGATAGGTTGTTACTTCTTTAGGATCACCACTTTTAAATATTGGTTTGATTACAGCGCGTTTAAATTCAGATGGAAAGACACCTGTTTCTAGTATACGGTTTATAAGACTGGTAAGAGGACAAGCTATTTCTTCTGCTATATTTGGTAAAGTTTCTGCTTTTATTTTATCCATTCCTGGAGCTTTTTTTGGTCTTCAAGTTATTTATAAGCTCTATTATTGGCTAAATGGCTAAAATAAAATACATATGTATTTAATTTGTCTCATATAAATCTCTAAATAAGAAAGAAATGCCACTTGTTACAGGGTGATTCAAAAATATGGGACCAAAAATTAATAACATTTGCTCTAACGTCGTTCTTAACAGTACTGCAGGCATTCGAAAGAGGGCGGTGCGACAATTTTTTTTAAATATCTTCAAAACCACTTGGTCAGCATGGCTCAAATTTGGTACGAAATGGATGGACATCAAGTTCAAAAATGCATAGTTTTCCAGATATTTGAGGTTAAAATACCACTAAACTTGACGCTTATAGCATATATTGTTATAATGAACCGGAAGAGTTCTCTGTGAGTTTCTGGGTTTTTTTTTGGTACCTGATTCAGTCCGGGGATTTCTTCGATTGATAATTCAGATGCTATGATCAATAACAATCAATGACAGTTGACAGCTGTCAAAAAAGTGTCAAAACGTATTACAACTTAATAAAACGGTTATCAAAATATGTACTCGTATATACACACTGTTCAACAAAAAACGTTCTTCGATATTTCAAAAACTATTCAAGATCTTTGGTTTCTATTTTGAGGCGGGAATGTACATATTACGCGCTACGACGCCAGCGCCACAATGCGTCAGTATCGCTCGAATTATTCGACAGAGCAGACAGAAACAAAACTGAGTGCGGCATACACGAAGCGTTTTGAAGTGGTGTTCTTGTGTTTGCACCCAAAAGGCCCACATATGAGCATTTCTGCTGCCGCTAAAGCAGCTATAAAGTCGAAGGTATTCGTGAGGAGGTGGGTGGAGCGGTATAAAGCCACCAAAAATGTTGATGACCACCCAGATCGAGGCACATGGCGAACGACTACCGGCAAGCAGGACAAAGTGATAATCGGGCTGTTTCGGCATACGCCCGCTCTTACGCTGCGTGCAGCGCGCGCTTACCTATCTAAGAGGGGAGTCAGGGTCGGCATCAACACCATCCGAGCGCGATTAAACGAGGCAAAGCTACAGTACCGTAGCAAGAGACAAAAACCCCTACTTTCAGAGAAGCATGTTGCAAAACGGAATGCATGGGCAATCGAAAATATTGGTCACAACTGGTCGAACGTCATTTTCTCCGATGAAGCGTCGTTCTGGGCATGGGTTCCCAAAAACCGTGCCTGGTCGACTCCTGGTGAGAGATTGCTCCAACGGACCGTTAAGCATCCTGTAAAGCTGCATGTTTGGGGGTGCTTTTCAAAACGGAGGTTTGGTTGTTTTGAGCTTTTCACCCAAAACCTGGATGCTGCAAAGATGCTAAAAATTTACAAACGGGGTCTCGTAAAGTCTGCTCAGAAGATGTTCGGGGCAGGAAACAACAACTGGATACTGCAAGAAGACAACGACCCCAAACACAGAAGTCGTATCTGCACCTCCTGGAAGCAGAAAAATGGGATCGTTACTCGGGATTGGCCCTCACAATCGCCCGATGCGAATCCGATAGAAAATGTGTGGAGCTTGATAAAGAGGAAGCTTGCAGGAAACCGTGTATACAGTGAAGCAGCTCAGCCATAGAATACGAGAGACATGGCGTGCGATGGAATATGACGTCCCTTGGAATATGACGAAAAACTCGTAGAAAGCATGCCCCGAAGATGTCAGGCCATACTGGACAACGGTGGAGATTGGACGGTGTACTAGGTATCCGCGTCGTAGTGCATTGACTGTACTTTGATGTAAAAAATGAATAAAATATCTTGAATAGTTTTTGAAATATCGAGGAACGTTTTTTGTTGAACAGAGTGAGATTTGCTATTTTTTTTCTTGATCTGGTCACTCGTTATTAATTAGTTATTACGTAAGGTATTAGACACGCGCAATTGCTCTATAAAGGCCATTGGTTGTTATTGTACATATGTATTATCTGAATCAGCAATCGAAAAGTTTCCGGACTGAATCAGAAACCAAGAAAAAACCCAAGAACTCACATATAACTCTCCTGGTTCATTATAACAATATATATGCTACACGCGTCAAGGTGTCAAAAAGCGGTATTTTAACCTGTAGTATCTAGAAGATATGGAAAACTATACATTTTTTTACTTTACTTTTGATCCTGTGGCCAGAAATAACAACATACATATATCAACCCCAGCCAATTTAACTGGGAGCCACTTCCCATAAGAAATGAGCAGGGTCCTTATCATTTTGTTGTTGAAAATTCTGTGCTAAATTCTTAATCAGCAACCCCGAAAATCATTGTACATAAAGTTTTGTGAAGAACGGGTTCGTTTTTAAGAAATTTTTCGCCATTTTATATCCACCAATATGTTTTTAAAAAATGCAATATAAGATTCGTAATCAATGACCCCAAATCCCCAGTACAACGATTCCATAAAACTATATAAACTTTTTGGTTTATATATTATTTATTTTCCTTTCCGACACGCGTTAACATCCGCGCGACTACAAAAACTTGGATTACAATGATAATAGCAACACATCGTACCTGGTTAGTGAATTGTCTTAATCAGAATACTTTCGCCTTTATATTGTAATTGAGAAGGTAGAAATTCCCCTGTTGAAAATAACTTTTAAGATGCTTTTCAATAAATGTCTTAAAAAGTAGAAATATACATATAGAAACATTTCAAATCAACATACATTTCATTATCACAGAGTTTCTTAGTGCCGGGCCCTGCGTTGCCGGACACATTTCCGGACCCTAAACAACATATCACGCGCGTAGGTAAAATGGGTTACTACCCTTTTGACATTACCAAATCCCGCATTCAAAATTCGTCTCATTTTTGGTCAGCTTTTTTGGCGTATGTGACCAAACTTTAAGCTAAAAGACATAGTGTCCTCACTTAAGACCGTCAAATACTTGGGAGTCTAGCAGCTGGGCACGAAGCTTATTTTTGCCGAACATGTTGCGAAAGTTATGTTAAAGGCAGAAAAGACTATAGTATCCCTCTCAAGTCTCATTCCCAACATTAGAGGACCAAGATCGTCAAAGCGTAGAATGATTTCATGCACAGTAGTCTCTTAAATACCTTATGCCTCTCACGCTACCTCATGATCGAAATAGTAGAACATAGAAACGTGCGATATATGATGACGTGGAGCGATATATGATGACGTAGAATCAGAAAGGATATTCAGTCACCAAAACATGATGGAAGAGTTTCGTGGACAGTTAGAAGAAAGCATATAAATAAGTTTTGTAGAAATGAGTTGCGCCACAGAGGTGTACGCATCATAAGTGTAATATATGAAAGTAACTAGTAGCCTTCCGCACGTTTGCCATATTTTATTATAAAATTGTATCACGCTGTTCAACATATTACTACAGCGATACCACACATGTTGTACAATATTGTACAACAGCACCAGCTATCACGGGACTAATGAAATAAATACGAATTGAGGCAACCCCCATCACATTATATGCGAGTTGTCTATGTGTTGTGTTGCCGTAATGCCAACTGATATATGTATAATATATTAATGCAAGTAATTGAAAACAAAGGAAGAGACAAGAGAAATTAGAAAAGGGAAAAGAGAAAGCTCCCCAAATGAACTTATGCCAAAAGTGGTTCGTATGAGTGGAATAAAGAGAGGGGGAGGGGCTTTAGTTGGTAAAAATCCGACACTTCCCAACTTCGCTGGAAGCTTTATGTAAGACTTGTTCTCCCCCAAACAAGAAAGATGACAGACACTATGCTGCAAGATGCACCATAATATAGATCATCATGTTCCGTAATGCCTGTTTATTATTTATTTATTTATTTCATTCGCGTACTTTCCAGCGTCACAGTTTGGGTAATGAATGGCTGCATATTAATATTTAGTGTTCGGAATGTTTGCCTTCACGCGTGTTAAACTGTGTCAGACTATCCTGCGCTCCCGCATCGGGATAGCATACTACTGCGCCTACTCGTGTTCTGGCGCTTTGTCGGACAGGGTTAATGCCGTACATAGCACGGGCAAGAATTTAGAAGGCGCTTAAAAATACGGTTTATAATTTCCTTATCATAGAGCTTTATAATGCCGACTGTTACGTTACGGCCGAAATGTTACGGCACACATTTCCGGACTCTATTAATATTAGTTATAAAGATACATCTGTTAAGGTCGATTGACAGTTCGCAATTTTTCTTGCGGCAATTTACTTTGCAGCAATTTTTATTGCGCAAGATATTTCGGTGTTATCTTATGGCGGCACTTCACTTGGCGTAGCGTATTCGTATATTTGTTGTATTTGCCCAAAAACGGCGATGTGTAGAGAAACTATTCGCTATATTTGCTTTATTTGTTTAAGTAACGCGAATAGCGCTAACAGCAAATACTCATTTCCATCCACTAGTCGGTTTTCAAGCACACATCAAAGAAGTCAAACAAGGCGAATATTTGCAGTAACCGTCCACACTTGGTTCCACCAGCGCCATGTTCGTCACGGTCTTTTAGTAACTTTGTGCTTATGTAGATTTAACATGTATTGGTAATAAGAAGCATTCAGGTAATAAGCTGCTGTCGCTGGCAACACGTCCGTCACTGTATTCACTGGTTCTAAATATTCAAACATATTTGACATACTTGAGTATTTTGATATATGTATGTGTGGATGGCATGTTTGGAATATTTGCGAATACATCAAATATTTGGACAAATACAGCGATACTCAAACACAAATACGCTACGCCAAGTGAAGTGCCACCATTACAGTTTGCAATTTTCATTGCTAATTTTAGTTGTCAGCCACTGTTACCAAAATATAACTAATAAACTCATTTGCTACAAACAAGGTTTAACCATTTTAAACAAACAAAATAGACTTGATTAAATCAATCTCAGTGAGGAAAAATTCAGAAAACGACAAAATTCAGATATTTTAGATATCACAATACAAACGATGGCACAGCACGTTGAACGTTGAGGTTATGTCAAATAGTTGGCAACATGTAAAATTGCAGATAGCCGCGATAATTATAGCTCCAGGCTTGAAATTATTGTCTACAAGGAATTGCACGAACAAACATAAATACGCATGCGTACAATAAAAATTGCGAACTGTAAAGCGGCCTTTAAGGATACAGTTTTACCTGACCTCGCGGCGCAGTTTGAAGCACTTGTGCTGTCGTATTATTCGAATCCAGATAATATTTTTATTTTGAAATAGTGCAACACTATTAATATCGCTCGCGACATCAAATGCCGACGTTGTGGTTTGCGTCATCATGATTTTTTGAATCAACCTCTATATGTCGGAAATTAAACTGACACTAATAACATTACATTTATTGGATTAACCTAAAAATAAAAAACGAATTTGTTTTAATTAATTCCGTGGCCACCAATTAAAGTGCAATAATACATTGTTTTTTTTCAGGTACTCTGGTTACGTTCACGCGTTTTCTATGTTTATGTTTAATTAAAAACTTTCAACAGAGACCAACTTTCGCAGTAAATATCACTATATTGCGTCGAGCCGGCTGATTTATTATTTTATTCATTTAAACGCTGGAGTTTAGACCTTTATTGAATTAGGTTGAAATTTAATTTAAATTTTGTTTTGACAATTTTATGTAACTTTAAAGAGAGTGGAAATTTATGTAAATTATGTAACTTACTACCATACATAGGGCGAGTCTGTAAAGTGACATCCCACTCTTCACACGAAAAAGAAGAGTGATGAAACATTTTAATTTTTAGGGATGAATTGAATTTTACAAATTTGACTGTGTATTCGTGATCAGCGAACCCGAAAACACATTTTGAGATCTGACCTCTAAAACCCCCATATGCTAAATTTGGTGCAAATTGATTGAATTAGAAGAAAATCGTTGTTTTGAGATTAGGAACAAGTGAGATATCTAACTCGAGAGATGGACTTGGGTTCCGCGGGTTCATTTTTTAATAGACAAAGAGGAGGATACGAGGCTTGCAGGTTTTCCATTTTTTTTGCGTATTTTCATACATTTTTACCTGTTTTTTGAGGTTAGAAAAAAATGTTATGCGACAGCTTCATTTTAATACCGGATTCATGTTTAAATAAATACATCGGTCAAAACACATCGGAAAGCTTATATACAATCTAAAAAATGAAATAACTTTCTTTTTGGCGTTTGTTTTAAATTATTTTCCCTAAAGTTGAGAGATTTCGGGCACCATATTGGATCAAAACGCCACTTTGCTTTTGGAAGCCTTTCACTAGACGAACATTTTAAGATTTCGTACGTCTTGATTGGTCAAACCAATTTTTGTGTAGGTAGGTGATCCGCTTGACGTGAAACATCACACATACAATGTTTCCATATTTAATGAGACTAAATCTCTAATAATTTTACTTTGTATTTTTAAAACTGTTAAATTTGGATATATGTAATTCTAATTAATGTAGATTTAATTAAAGTAATGTAAATTTGGATATATGTAGGCATATGCATCCAAAACAAAAATTTAAAAGTTTTTTCATTAACACTAATTCTTCCACTCCACTACCTGGATGGAGATGTAAAATAACTAATATTTTTTTCTGCTTATATGTCAGTCACAAACTGTCAGTTTTTATATTTTAGATGGCAATACGTGATAAAACTGTGTCTCTTACGATTTAGTAAGTATCAATAAAAGCCAGTAAAAATGAGGTCCTCCTTTTAATTGTTTAGCCTCAATTTACTTTTAAAACCTAGTATATCCATTTTAGTAAAAATGAGGTTTTAATGTATTTTACTTCTATATTGACACGTTGCATCATATCTCAATATTATTTCATATATGAACAGTACGAATAAGTAAATTCAGATGTCAACGAATAGTTTTTTCGAATCAAATATGAATATTAACCGATATTGTTGGTTTTAAGATTTTGCAGGTTTTTATTAACGGTTTTTTAACGTTTATGAAGTTGATATTATTTGTTTATAACATACATATTCATTTGCGAGGATTATTTGACAGATTTTTCAGAAATATTCCATTTCACAGACATCCTACGAGATTTTAAAAGTTTAACAATACATTGTCTATATCTAAAATTATATGATAAATAAACATATTTCTTGAATACTCATATGTAAATCATTTCCATAACACTGCCACACAAAAAAAGTTGTCTGAAATGTATACGTGATATATTATCTCCGAAGTATTTTCTCCCACTGAATATAATAATAATAATAATAATTGGATGTAAGGATTGGATGTAAGAAGGACTTTATGAGTAAAACATGCTAAATGATGTTTTCTTCTCTTAGACATATCTAACCAGTCCAATATTTTTAACTTGTTTGACATATGATCATATCGTTTAAGGTTAAATATAAATCTTAAACATATATTTTGCACTTTTTGAATTATATTGGAGTATAACTTATCAATGCATGGTCCATAAATTGTATCACCATAATTAAAGTGCGTTAAAACTAAGGGTTCACTAAGCAAGACTTTTAACCGCAAATTTAAACTATTGCGACTCTGATAAATACGCTTTAGTGAACAGTAAGTTTTCTTTAACACGTTATTTATGTGCAAACGATAATTTATTTCTGATCCATTAACATGCCGAGATTTTTGACAGACTTTTGAAAAGTTAATTTTTGTCCTTGTACAAAAATTTCTGCATTACTTTCGATTATCTTTACAATTTTTTTCAGTGCCAAAAACTATGGCAGATGATTTTTGAGCATGAATCTTAAGCCCATTTTGTTGCGAATATTTAACAACAGATTCAATGTCACTATTGATGTTAGTAATCGATTGCATTAAATTCTCCGGATTGAAAGTTAGGTACAACTGCGTGTCATCTGCGTAGCTGTGGAAACAACAACTTTTTATAGCATTAGAAAGATCTGCGGTGTACACTATGAAAAGAAGTGGGCCCAATATGGAACCCTGTGGAACACCAGCATCTAATGATTGATATTTCTGAATAATGACCATTCAAAAGAACACATTGTTTCCTGTTTGAAAAATAAGATTTCATTAGCATTAAGGACTCTTCGGAAAAGCCATCTAATTTCAATTTTGCTAACATAAATCATGATTTATCTTATCAAAGGCTTTAGAGTAATCTAGTAAGACAAGTAAAGTTGCTTTATTGTTGTCTATACCCTGAACTATATAATTATTTATTTTTAAAAGTGCACTTATAGTACTATGACCAGATCTAAAACCCGACTGATATTTTGGCAATATGAATCCGGTGTCAGAATTACTCCATCACCCTTCAATCTTCAGCAAAATGCTCAATTTTCAGAATCATCAGAAAAATGAAGAATTTTCCCTAATGAGCTGTACTTTATGTGTGAGATATAGTTACCGAAGCATTTTTGTCCACTGAACACAGATCCGGTATCAGAATTGCACAATCTGATGATAGACGATTCAGCACTTTGTTGAAGACTGAAGATAGATGGTGCAATTCTGACACCGGATCCGTGTTCAGTGGAAAAAATACTTCGGAAACTATATATCACAGATAAAGTATACCTCATTATGAAAAATGCTTCATTTTTCAGACTGCCAAAATCATATCAACCGTCATTTTTTGATGTGAAAAAAAATCGTGTGACCAAAAAAAAACCAATGTAAAAAACCCAAAAAAAATTTTTGTACTCTTAAAGTGTGAATAAATATACTTGCAAAATTTCAAAATTATGTCTTGATTCCTTCTCTAAAAAATGTTTAAAAATATTTTTTTCATTATCAGGTAGAAATACCCCTTAAGAACGGATTAGAGAGATGTGTTTAATTTGTTAATTACGAATTAGGGTGTTTTTTTTTCTCTATGAACGGTTCCAGAAAACTTACCGAAGCGTCTCGACGCTGAACTTCGTGAAGGAGAACAAGGATTTTCGATCCTGTCTCGCCGCGCAAGTCGCCGAGACGCTACGTGGACAGATGCACATAAAAAAGTAAAAGGATATGGCAATTCGGGCGGAAACGTGGATGATGTACACGTTGATCCGAACAGAAATCCGCCCCGTGCCAGGGTTGACACGTAGATATGATCAGGGACGTGCTGAGAGGGGAAAAGAGGGAATCACCTTGGTTTATTAAGATTTTGCAAAAGGGAAATGTACCACGATTAAAGGAGAATATTGAAAAATGTCGATTTTGGACCTGAAGCAGAATCTTTTATTCTGACATTGCGGAAGAGTATGTACATCCGATGTAATTTTTTTGTTTTTCTTTCTGAAATCCGGGGAAATATGAAACACTAGTTATCATATTTGTTTGTATTCTTCAGCATTTCCACGATCGAAAATGGTAGACTGTACTGCTTCTCATCAAAACTACACCACTGTGTATGTTTTTTGATCCACTGAATTGGAATTTGAAGCCAGCTTCGGTTCATCATTACAGTATTTTTTTTTATTAAAATCTCATTGTTTATTGTCACCTCAAAAATAGACATGGAAATCATCGACAAAGGTCAAATGATTAGTTTTTTTCAAATAGTTTATCGTCAGTACACTGATATCACTAGAAACTTCTGGAATCTCACGCATTTTATTCGAAAGAATTAAAAACTGAAGTTACTTTACGAAGGTTAACTAAATAAAACTAAGGTTACTTATCTAACCTTAAAAATGAGATTCTAGATGACAACTTGGAAGAAGAAGAATGACGATGATGAGATGAAGAAAATTTGATGCCAATAATAATAAATTTAAAAAAATGCAAATAATTACAACAAGAAAAATAAATAATGAATAAAAAAAGAATAAAAAAAATAATTAGATAAAAAAATATGGAGACAACATCCGCTACTTTTTTTGTTATGCATCTGTATTTAGATGAATGCGATACCTGGAAAATGTACCGTGGCCACATTTTTACAACTACAATAAATCTTACAGTACACCAAAAGTAGCTATACTCCTGACCGCAGTAGGTAAAACTTGAAATTGTGATTTAGTAACTGCAACCGTGAACGCTTTCAGTCTGGTATTGTTTGTTATCAGTAAAGCCGACAGATCTGGGCGGTGGGCCATAACCGTACGCGTCATACTACTTACTACTTGTATGTGCAAAAAACAAAATTCATGAAAACAATAAACTGTTGCAATTTAGAAAGAGATGTGTTAAGCTTACCCTGTTACGTTGAGATGTGTGAAAACTTTGTACCATCAGGTATGTTTCTACAGTTGTGTCCAAAAGTGACGTTCGGCGAGATGAAAAATATGCTTATATTTTGAAAACGATCGCTCCACATCTACGGAGGTAATACAGGCATAATTAAATAAATCCCTGCACTCAGAAAACGGCACCGTAGATACACCGTCATAAGTTTGTCTCAATGTTATAAAATCGGGATTTGTCTTCAACACTCTCTCACACTTGTCTCTCACATTGTCATTTCTAGAGTCACTTATAGTTTGTAATAGTATATTTACATCATCCACTATTTGCAGTGATTGCGCTAAAGGTAGGGGAGTATTTTCTAATCTTGTTATTGTAGCATGTAATCCTATATAATTGTCATGAATAGTTTTTAAATATCTTTCTAACGAACTATTTTGAAATGTCATCTGACTTTCCTTAATAGCTGCGTCCTCTTTAGGATTGAATTGAAGTAGCACAGATTTTATTTGTGCGAAATATTTAGCATAATAAAAAGCCGCCTCTAGCCAAGTTCCCCAGCGCGTGATAATAGGCTGTGGTGGTTCAGAAACACTGGGACACTGTGTATGAAATGCTCGAAGAGGTTTAGGTGATTTGAGAAACACTTTTGTTGTACTTGATATTAATGCGTCTACTTCTGGAAAACAATTTCGAATAGTTTCTGCTACAATATGTTAAGCATGCACCTTACATGTAACATGTAAAAAAGTACAACCGTGTTCTTTAAGAGACCGGCCTACCGAAAGCATTGGTGCGGCACCATCAGTTACAAAAAGTAACACTTGAGTGGTTAAGAGTTGAAAGTTTTCTAACGTCTCAAGTATCACACGCGTAAATGCTTCGGCAATACACTTTTGTAGTCTTTTGCTGGCCAGTAACAGTGGAAATGTCGGTTTAGTAGAGTCCATTACACGTACTAGAACATTTACAATATATTATGACAACACTTGACCATAATCTCTTGTTTTTTAATTCAGATGTGATACTCTTTATAATATCTTCACGTAAGCGTGGTACGTAGGACGTAACTCCGAGTACGACTGGGTAACTCCACTTCAGAGTATTTATTCCAGAACTCTTTGAATGATTTATTGGCGAGTATGGTAAGTGGGATATTGCAGGTAATCAACATCACAAGTAAATCGAACATGAACTGGGTCCTCGGGGATACACCACTTTTTGTAGTTGTATGTGCCACACTATTTACATGTTTTTTACAATCATATCTGTCCCAACACATTAAAGGGATGTTTCTACCCTTCCGTGGCGTCGACATTTTCTTTATAGGTAAAAATAATACGCGATTTCAAGTAAACGCTTAGAACGGTAAATATAAACTGACTCGCATCGCCCGCCGCCCGTTCAGCCGGCTGTACCTCATGCACAAAGCGTGCATCACGCCACTGGGCCACCGCGCTGTTAGTCGGCTGTAGTTATCAGGTATCTCGTATATATTTCGGGTTTGGTTGTTCTATATCGCACTACGTTCGATGGGAGAAATACGCGGGAAAAGCTATTATTGGTGTTCTGTATACAGGGAATGTTTTAAATAGGGCAAAAAACGGTTCGAGTTGATTTAACTAGCGTTAATACATGTGTTTGCAGTGTTGAATTTGCATGCAGTGTCGAAAAATATTTACTGTTTCAGATTTAGCATTTTGTTTTTGCATTTAGCAAGTTGCATTTGGGTGGTAGTATTTCTAATGTAAATGTGAAGACATATGGCGATGGGTGGTGTGGTAAGTAAAGCACTTTACTCGGCTATATGTACAGTGATTTATTTACATATTTACAATATATGAAAGACCGGAGAAGTCCGGTAACTCGCGGAGATAGACTCCGGTGTGGAGTCGGTGAACGGTAAAGATGAACTGTCGAGACTCTGTCCAAAACTGAACGTAAAATCCTTAAACCAACAATCAGCCACAAACCAGGTAGGTTCCCCCGAAACCAGTCTCCAATAAACAGTTGTAAACTGAATTAGGGGAAATCCCAACCGCAGGTCAATTTGGGAATACCAAACTATTATGCGGGTGTTTTTAAAAGAAATCAAATAGGCTGTACCACGTATTTACATAAATCTACAAACGGTAAATGCCGAAACGTGAGAATTAGGGTTTTACAGAAATTTACATAAATAAGTATATTCGTACCTACCACGTACATAATTCAACTAAAATTAGACCCAACCTATTAAATAACACTAGACCCTACAGACATAAAAAAAGCAAGGTTGTCAGATATATTTTCTAAAATTGCTAAGCTCACTATACAATTATACTTCATACTTCAGTAAACTGTTAGTTCGTAACGTTCTTAGAAAGCTAGTTTGGAAATATTAAAAAAAAAATTCATAGATATAAATTTATTAGTTAGCATTAAAATAAGGCGTTTAAAATTGCTGGAAAAAATAATTATCCGGCAATGCTTCGACAGCAACGCTTTGCTGCCGGCGAAGAGCTGGCAACGGCTTCGTTTAGCCAGCCAGCTGTCGGTCAGCCAGATCCATTTGCAGTAACCCATTAGAGTATTGTGCTATTGCATCCAATCCAATGCGTTAGATATTTATGTGGTCCATTGTGTCGTAAAATGTTTTACGACGTCGTTAAAATGATTAATGACTTTTGTAATTCTTACTTATTTCCGCCAGTGACGTGCATTTCAGCTAGGTTTATTAACACAGACAATTTTTTCAGATTGTCTGGCTAAATGAGCATTATTTACAGAAAATTATATTACAGATAGTTATTAAGAGTTTTGTATGCAGGCTAATTTTAATGAATTTTAATGATTTGAATGAAAAAAATTATTTCACAATTTTCAAATTTATAAAAGATATATGCACGCCATTGGGTGGCGTTAGCCCTCAAAGGAATTAAAAATATACGTCTTCAAATTGAGTTTAGAAAGACAATACCTCTAGTCGAATAAAATAAACTACCCTTATATTGTTTTGAAGTTACGGAATTTGTCAAACCCATAAAAATCATTTTTAGCATTTGCCAGTAATCCGGCAAAGCGACTTCAGATTTTAATTATTTGAAAAAAAAATGCAAAGATTTCAGAAGTTACGCTGGATTTCAGTGTACTGACGATAAACTGTGAAAAACCTAACCGTTTGACCTTTATCAATGATTTCCATGAGTGACTTTGTATGAAGTTACGAAAATTTGATAACATTTAGATTTACTTATTTTATTACAATCTTCATTATTTGCTAGTAGGACTACAGACGGGACTCCGAAATCGCTAGTTTAGGGGGTGTCGTTTTTCCATGTTGCGGTCCTGTACACGCCACCCTGTCCTCCCCAGTCGATATTGCGGGCTTCTGCGACCTCGCCGTGACGTATCAGGCTTTAATGAAAGCATGGCCGACTAATATAAAGCAGCAGTTTACATGTTACATTACTGGCGTGGCTGAGGACAAACAGACATTTCGGTAATGTTACGGCCATCAATCCTTCTCAATGACGTCGTCCCTTTCCGCCCGACAACTTAAGCAAATTGACTAAGCGGACACATGCGGGGTATCCGTCTTATGGGGGTGCTGTGCCTATATATATTGCGACTCTTTTCCCGGAACTTATAAATCTTTCTGCGGTGCGGAGGTGTACTATTTCGTTCGAGTGAAACGTATTTTTTTACGCATACATCATTGAATTAATACCTAATACATAAATAATACATCAGAAAAATTGCCCCTATATTAAGTTATAGATTAATTGATTTATCTGCACATGTACCGGCAGGAAACAATGAGGTAATTATCAAATGGGTAGCAGGACACAAGGGAACTTGGGACAATGAAAAAACAGACCTCATAGCAAGGAAAGGATCTGAAAACGAATTTACAGGACCAGAACCTAGTTTTGACATACCAAGCTGAACAGCTGTGTGATAATGTTGTTTGAAACACAACATCGTATTCACTGGTAAAACATTCCACCACAGAAAAAAATGGTAAAGGCACCATAAAGAAAAGATGCTGGCCGTTGATTTCCTACGATTAAATAGAAATCAGACTCGACAGATTACAGCACTACTTACTGGACACTGTAACTTAAGGAGACATAAAAATAGGAACATGCAGGGTGAGTCACTTTTTTGTAGCATGATTTTAACATTCGATAGAATACGATATTTTGAGAAAAAAAGTTCCTATAAACATATGGTCTATCTAGCTTCATGAAGGATATACAGTGTGTTAAAGTTTCAGTTTTTTTTAAGTTTTTTTTTTTACAATATTTTCTGAACGGAATGGTATTTTCGCTTAATATTTTACACACGCTTTAAACTCAGTAGGAGCAACAATTTCTATTGATTTTGTCGAAAACACTATACTGGAAGTTGCTTTTCTTGGGTGCCCAGGTTATTTAGATTAACAGAACTTTTTTATCGTACGCCTAATTTGTGTAACTTTAACTTTAACACAAATGCCCTGTGACTTTAACACTCTAGCTACAATCGATAGAGCTTCCTATGGGAGATACAGGGTGTTAAAGATTCATTTTTTATGGTGCACGACATGTCTTAACATGGATGAAATTAATATTTTTAATGTTCTTATCGAAAATACTATACTGGGATGTTACAAAAAAATAAGTTCTTATCGAAAAATATGGATGTCCCAGGTCACTTCGTTGAAAAATAAAATTAAAACTAAAAATAAAATTTTTTCGTTGCCATGTAAGGAGATGCACCATCAGACCAAAAATGATCAATATCTCGAAAACCATCATAGTTAGCGCAAAGAGGTCAAAATAGCAGCTAAAACATCATTATTTTATGAATGCTAAATGTCAATGCTAAATAAATGTCAAATAAGATCAGTGGCGTACGATAAAAAAGTTCTGTTTATCTAAATAACCTGGGCACCCGAGAAAAGTAACTTTCAGTATAGTGTGTTCGACAACATCAATAGAAATTATTGCTCCTACTGAGTTTAAAGCGTGTGTAAAATATTAAGCGAAAATACCATTCCGTTCAGAAAGTATTGTAATAAAACTTTGAAATCGAAAACAAATTGAAACTTTAACAACCTATATCTCCTTTATAAAGCTAGATAGACCACATGTTTATAGGAACTTTTTTTCTCAAAATATCGTATTCTATCGAATGTTAAAGTCCTGCTACAAAAAGTGACTCACCCTGTATAATTACTAGGGTTCGGAAAGTATGCCACAACGCAGGCTTAGCACTATACAACCTATGATAATTAAAGTATAAACTGAATTTTTTCAGCGCCTTGTAGATTATGTACGCGTGGCTTTCTTGCCCGTAGTCACATACGCCAGTGACTGTGTCTGATAATAATCGCTGGGACTCCGCGTCCGTCCGCTGCTGAGCAGGTCCGGAAACACCTGGCAAAAAATCCATATATCGGGCGACGATTCCGTTGTCGAAATTTAGTATTTTATGTTAGCTTGATGCAATCGGACCGACGCTAGAACGCCGAGTTTAAAATAATTTTATGTCGTTTGAGTGACTAACTAACAAACATGTGTATATATTTTATTGTGTATACGTATTTTGCATCGTGTACGTATTTCTCTTACAGTTTGTGTACAGTATTTACATTTTATTTGATATTGTGTGTATTTTTGCAATAATGGCACAGTCGTTACCATTTGTGATTAGACAGAAAACGTTTGAAAAGTACGACTATTAGTAATATCATTTATAGTAATAAGTATAGATTAGTAATATATGAATCACATATTTTATATGTTTCTTGCAACCGTCGATATATATTTCGTAGACGCCGAGAATGTGAAAGACATTTAGATTCGAATATTCATCAACAAAATATAACTGGGACTGTTACAAAAGAGGAATTTCAGTTTCATTTGTGCATATGCGCATGTACAACCTTTCGTGAAACATGTATACGATTTTCCATTGCCTACTAGCCATACATTCGAAAAAACATATTTACATGAGACATCAACGTGTCATGGGAAATATCAAGAAAGACATATGCAATAAATTTATGTGGCTGACAGTGGACAAAACAACAGATTTTTGCGGTAATAACGCCGTTAATGTTCTGATATGAATTTTAGGTGTTTCAAATATTTCACCCCCGATATTGAGAGTAAACGGGTTTTGCAGACAACGGCTAAAAGTATAGAAATAGTAGGTAACGCATGTATTGTCCTCTGTGAATGTAAAAAAAATAATAATGTACTGATGTTAGTGATACAAACAACTGTGCGAAATTCGTGAAAATAATGTGCGTGGTGTGTCGTCCTCTGTCCATGTGAACTATTTTGAATTTGCACTTTAACTTCAGTAGATGTGGAACGATCATTTTCCTTCTACAACCTTATGTACAAGCCAAATCGTTCACGTTTAACGAAAACAAATGCCGAATGGCCGTTGGTTGTGGCAACGTACGCTCAAGCAATGCAGATAGTCGGTGTTTCTGAATGACACAAACGATAGGTATGTATATGTATTAACACATTTTTACTCATGTCTTTTTGGTCTCTCATATGTCCTTCCGTCAATGACATGACGGATTACGAGTCCGACCCTGTGTTGTGGCATACTTTTCGGATCCTAATAATGATGAACCTATATGTAGATGTTGTAATGAGGATAACAATTACAATTTCATATAATTTTCAACTGAAACATTAGCACGCTGGATATACAACCTTACAGAGCCCACTCACAGAGATGCTTTCCCCAGCAAAAACTTAGTGAATAGGTTGTTGAAACTTATGAAGGCAACTAATATATTCACATAATACAGTACGTAGTACATTTGATGACACAATAAAGCAATAGGTTGCAGTTTTTGGGGCAATTTTATCGACCAACTGTACTAGAAATCAAATCAATCCAAACTGTCCGGTGCCTTTGGCCGAGTGTGTAGCCGCATTTTTTCCATTCGCTATTTTTCTGTGTACTTTCCAATCCTGGCCGGACAAGTGGTCGGACAACAAAAAGCGGTCGCATGTCAAGGCCAACGTTGTTACAACTCTTTGATTCCGTCCATATGTCATCTGGATGTGGTTCAAAGCAACGTAACCAATGCGCTGCCTATTCAAATAAATAAACTCCAAAAAGTTGGCTTTTAAATTGAAGGAAACTCTTTTCTCTGTGGAGGTGAATTGTTCACGTTTTACCGGGTGCATCGTATTCATTTTGAATCCGCTTAATTGCGCGGAGGGATTTCTATATTACGTGCCGCTATCAAATATTAATCTTGATTCTTATAAATAATGGCCGGGCTTTATTGCGCTGGCACAAACACGGACCACCGGTGGCAGTTTCGGGGTTGGTTTATTGCGGGTGCTCCGTCTTGCAGTCGTAACTTTTTCCGAGGTCATCCGTCGCCCGCCCGGATTGTATTACAGGTATAAAAAATCGCGAGGAGTCAAGGAGATTTTTCATAAAAGGCATCACCGGAATTGAAACAATCTGGAAGATGATTCAGTTCTATTTGTATGCATGTGGGGTGGAGACTAGACATGTATCGGTAATCGGGAACGATACAAAAATTTACGGGATATTCTTATTTGTATTTTTTTGTGGTCGTAAATGAACGTTTATTAAAAAATAATTTTGTGAAAATTTAGCTTTGCAAAAAAATTATCAAGAGAACATTGGAATTTGTCAGAATTAGCTTAAATTTGCTTAATATTTTCTTTGTTAGTCACTAAGTGAAGGTCAAAGTTGAAATTGTCAGTTGGTCGCTCCTCTGCAACGTCTACTTAACTATTATGACTCAGTCTTTATTTATATTTCATTAAGTAGGTTCAGTCTCTCAATAATGTCGATCCCTCTACTTAAGTAAAACTACATAAAAGTCGAATACCTTAATAACGGTTTTTTTTTTTGCAAAATTATTTTTTAAAGAAGTTACACCTCATAAGAAGTGTGTCCCTGAAGACGGTCTGGCATTCTTAATAAATAGTTTAAAATTAAATTTTAATGGAAATTAACATTCTTAATTCAGTAACTATTTTAAATAAAGTTTCTGGTGAAAGATATGTAGGTCTCATTATGTATCACGGCCTATTTAAAAAATGGTTGTTTTACAAAATAGAAGGTTGTTAATTGCACATTCGTATAATTTTTGAATCAAATTCACCCCCACCCCTAAGGCTTCACCAGTCGCTGTTCACAAATGATAGCCAGTGGAGGACAGGTCTGGTGAATACGGTGGATGGGGCAGAACTTCAAAATCTAACTGTAAGACTTCAAGGCGTGTCTGTTTTGCTACATGGGTGTAACTTCTTTAAAAATAATTTTGCAAAAAAAAACGTTATTAAGGTATTCGACTTGGTGTAGTTTTACTTAAGTAGAGGGATGACTTTATTGAGTAGAATACCTTTGTCCAGCCGCGGCAGTAGAAAATCGAGCTGGGCAGCCAAATTGCGGAGTTGAGCACAATAAGACAGCGGCGGTGGCGGTGGTATTTTCCTCTAAGAGTTCTCAATGATAGACGCCGCGAAGGCCCTACCAAACTGACAACATCACCTTTCTAGGGTGAACGTCAGGTTTAGGTGCCGATTGTGCTGGATCATCTGCGTCTACCTACTGACGCCTACAGCAGTTATTTACATCAACATCCACTTTTCCTCTCTCGGTAACAAGATTGTTCAACCAGTCAAAACGACGACTGGACACCCACCACTCTCTAGACCTATCTTGAAAATTCCAAGCAATTCGAAGCTCAATACTGTGACATTTGTAAAAGTGAGATTGTGACAGCTGACATTTATTAAGTGTTATAGTTTACATACTTAGTTTATTTAGGTTTATACACACTAGTTATTAGTAAAGAATTGTATGGAATGACATATTGAATATTCTGGATGTCAAAAGAATTTTCTAGAAATGTAGAAACTATAAATACTGGTGTTGTTGCTAGGATAGAGTTAGTTATGTTTTGAATGTTACATGGTTAAGACCCACGAGTTGTAGATTGTTAAATAAACGTGTTTGGACAGAAAAGCGAGTAATTTTGAAGATATTATTCGTAACATTTTGGTGGAGCGGTGGGATAATAGAAGAATTCGAAGAAAAAAAAGTTATATGGTGAATACGAGATCTACAAAATACAACGAAGAAACGACGACAATGGATGTAAGTGAAATATTAAAAATTCTTGCAACAAGGACGACAAGAAGACCGTGAGGAGGCAGAACGACGACGACAAGAGGACCGTGAGGAGGCAGAACGACGACGACAAGAGGACCGTGAGGAGGCAGAACGACGACGACAAGAGGACCGTGAAGAGGCAGAAAGGCGAGAGGAAAAGCGGCGACAGAGGACGAACGGCGACGACAGGAGGAAGAAAGACGACTACAAGAGGACCGAGACGACGGAGAGGCGTCATCAGGAAATTTGCGAGTCCCAACAAGTAATAAACACCAGGTTGAAATGCATTTTCTGGGAGGATTGATGGCGGAGAACACGCAGATTGACCAGGTAGGCATTAAAGTTAATCGAATTGAGAAGGTGGCTGAAGAGAATAAAGAAGAAAATCGAGAGAAAATTAGAAGACAACCAGACGGGCAAAAAGAAATACTGAAAAGATAAATGGGCTGGAGCACCAACTACTTGAAATTCTCAATAGCCGATTCAGAGATTGTTCGACCTCACCAGTTACTCCGTTACAACATTCAAGCCTTATGAACATAAGAAAGGTCACCAAAACAACAAATCAAGCTAAGCTTCCTCCTACGTACGATGGACAGTCATCATGGTCCATGTATCGCAGACAGTTTGAGGCTGCCGCAAGCCAACGGATGGACCTCCAATAAGAAATGGCTACTTAGTCATAAGTCATATCTCAGAGGTCAGGCTTTAGGAAATTTTACAGAGCATCCCGGAAGAGCAGCAAAACGATTACGACAGGATTGTAGGAGTATTAGAAATTAAGGTATGACACAAATTTCTCCCGTCAAGTTTACCAGTCCCAAATCACGAGTAGACAACAAAGAACCAATGAGTCCCCTTCAAGAGTACGAAGTTGACATTGAACGCCTCATCCATTTCTGCCCCAAAGCCCCAAGATTTCTTGTTCAGATAAAAGCAGCGATGCAGATAGAGAACCAGGACGCGCAGGTGCGGGAGATGTCCGGATCAGCACCTTTTTGTGGACAGCATGATGAACGAGTCGGTGATATCAAGAAACAAGAACGCAGGTCCATTTGCGTGGACGTCATGGACAGACTGGAAGGCCAGCGCGGTTCTACCTGTACTATGATTCTTTGAAAGATACCTGCAATGAACTGTTAATGACAACAACCGTACAAGTCGAAGATGAATGGTCCTCGGAGGAATTAAAGAAGAGCCAGAAGAAAGACAGTGACCTGAAAATTAATCCGGAACTGGATAAAGAAATGGAGTTCGACCAACTTGGCAGGAATTTTCCAGATATGGTACGTGACTATCAAGGGATACTGGACTCAATGGAATTCTCTTTGGCTTCGCGATGGCCTTACTGCATCGGAAGTGGGAGAGCCCTCGATGGAGTATCCGCAGTCTACCAGTTGGTCTTGCCTAAAGCAAGAATCCACCAAGTGTTAGAAGAACTGCACAGCAGCCCAACCGAGGGCATTTTGGAGTAACCAGGACTTTGGCTCGAGTAAGGGACCGATTTTATTGGATAAACTGTCGCCGAGACGTCGAAGAATGGTGCAAGAGATGTGATCTGTGCTCTGCCAAAAAGGATTGGGACAAATTGGTGCCCTTCTTGCTGTCATATCGAAGTCTCTCCCAGCATGAGTCAACGTACCTACACTCTGTCTATGCTGACCTCTGGAAGAGAAATGAAGCTGCCTACTGACCCATACTTGGCCATCCCTTAAAAGAAAATCAGGAACGACTTTGCCAGAATTTGTGGAAGACTTTGCGAGAGAGAATGGATCGGATCCACCGATTTTGCCAGGGAGAAGCTGAAAATTCACAGCGACAAAACAGCGAGTGTCTCGACACTACAATCAACAGAGACTGCATTTCTAGCCTGGTGATGCAGTATGGTTGTACGCCCCAAAAAGGACGAAAAGCGAAAAAGTCCAAAGCTTCAGAGCAACTGGGAAGGTCCGTACACCATAATAAAGAAAAATTAACGACCTGGTCTACCGCATCCAATTATTCCAAGAAGCAAGCCGAAGGTGGTCCATCTGGAGAGACTCGCAAGGTATACAGGGACATAATCCACCTCGACTGGTTTGTCGTCGAGGATCCACCGCCTAGACCAGAAGACAGTGTCAACTGGGACGAATAACCTTAAAGAGGGGGCAATGTGACATTTGTAAAAGTGACATTTGTGACAGCCGGACATTTATTAAGTGTTATAGTTTACATACTTAGTTTATTTAGTTTATACACACTAGTTATTAGTAAAGAAGGATTAGTATTGAATGACATATTGAATATTCTGGATGTCAAAAAGAATTTTCTAGAAATGTAGAAACTATAAATACTGGTGTTGCTAGGATAGAGTTAGGTTATGTTTTGAATGTTACATGGTTAAGAACCCACGAGTTGTAGATTGTTAAATAAACGTGTTCGGACAGAAAAAGCGAGTAATTTTGAAGATATATTCGTAACAATACTAATGAATCAATCGGATACTTAGCCAAGGAAACAACGTACAGTTGGAATGAAAATACTGGGTCACATTGTAAACATACTATGGTAAAAAGGTGAAAGCATATAATTTCAGGAAATTTATAACTGCAGACGTTTTTTGTGGCATTGCCCCTAGTCCTTACATAAGATTTATCCATCCCTAATTTTTGTCCATCTTTTTATTTTTTCTAAGATTCGATTTCTTTTACGAATGTTTGGGTTTTCTTTTTTTTATCAAAGTTCGTTACTCAAGTTTTATATTGGCCAGATGTACTTCATTAAAGAAATTATTGCTTGACTACTTTATATTTTGAAACTATGTGAACCCAAATAATAATTTGTTAAAACTAAGGTACTGTAATTTCGCTGAAACATGAATGCTTCTCATTTTAATTTAAAAAACCAAGGGCTCTTCTGTAGTAAATATCCTTTAAGTATTCTTCTTGGATTTTATTAGTTTCACATAATAGTTCCCCGATTCAGCATAAAACCTCAAGATAAATAGAAGAAAAAGATAAATCATTTCCACGGGAATTATGAACTTCCGCTGAAGAATTATTAATACATTTTTATGTCAATAGTTTAGTAAAATAGCTAATAAACTAATAAATATGTAAATTATGAAGAGTTATTACATATTGCAATTTCTTTTTTCTGATAATAAAAATAAACACCATACAATGAATACGTCATATTTATAATATTAAATGGAATTGGAAAATAATAGACTCTCTCTTAACAGTTGATATACAGGGTCCGGCAAAACATCTGGAAAAATGCTACAATTTTTAATGGTTCGCTTTATAGAATTTTTTTTATATCATATATGATAATAACTATGTTTCGTGTAGTCTGGCGACTTTGAATTTTGGTTTCTTCTATTATTTCGATGCTATGAAAGCCAATGTTTTTTTAAATATGTAGTAAGTTGCATTTTTCTACATTTATTTGGTAGCAACACATTAATATGGTTCAAGCTTTTATCATTAATAAAAAAATAGATAACGTTTATTAAATCCATTTAGTTGACGTCATTATTCCTATATACAGTGCGCGCCTAAAGTATGGAATAAATTCAGTAAATGTGAAACAAAAAATTTTTTGGAAAAATCCTCGAACAGGTCGATTTTGTTTAATAAAAACACACATTTTTGAGTGAACGTCTATTTTCAGATGCCATTTGTTTTTGAGTAATGACGTCATCAATTTATTTTTCAAATGGCAATCCCCCATTTTTTTTAATTTAATTTGATAGATCCTTTCATTGTCGATTTAACGGTATAAAAATGTTGCCACCTTACATAACAAAATTTTTGAGTAAATGACAATTGAATGTTACAAAATGAAAAATATATTTTTGACAATAAATAAACGAAATTTTCTGAAAAAACTGAACACAAATAAAACATTGCAAAAAGTACGTTGCTAAACAAAAAGTTTTTTGACTTATCCATGGCTTTTATTGTCAGTTAATCAGAAGATTTGTCATTAAATTGTGTGAAAAATTAATGTAACGTGTTAGTATTTATAAAAATTCCAATTTTAATATGGCACGTTTAACTGTGACACAAAGAATTGACATTTTGATTTTCATCGGATGTGGAAATAAGACCAGAACTCAGCAGGAGGTATGCAATTTATTTAATGCAAAATATCCAGATAACCATATTACCCAATCCGCAGTTAGTAAGATTGAGTCCAAGTTTAGAGAAACTGGTGATGTCAAAGATCTACCAAAATTAGGACGTCCAAAAATTACCCAAGATAAAAAGTTTGACATTGTGTTAAGTATGAAAGAGAACCCTCAGATTACTTATACACTAGTTGCCTCAGAAAATGAAGTTAGTCAGACGACAGTTCTACATATCCTGAGGAAAGAAAACTATCATCCCTACAAATTTCAGCTTGTGCAAGAACTCTACGAAGACGACTCCGACCGGCGACTGCAATTCGGTGAAGCTATGATGAATCTTTGTCAACAAATACTTTTTTCCGATGAAGCCACATTTTGTCTAAACGGCACAGTGAACCGTCAAAATTGCAGGTATTGCAGTCGGCCAAATCCTCATTGAATCATGGAAGCACATACGCAGAAATTAAATGTGTGGGTCGGAATAGTCGCAAACAGAATAATAGGGCCTTTCTTCCTTGAAGAAACTCTCACAGGAGAAAGACATCTGGAGTTCTTGCAAAATGATCTTGGATTCCAGCGCTTACAGTAATTTTCCCAAACGAGAATGATCCTGACATTCCAAATAACACACTCTGGTTTCAGCAAGACGGAGCATCCCCGCATTATGCGCGTATGTTTATTCGTGAATATTTAGACGTGAGATCCCCCAGATCTCACACCATTTGATTATTTTTTATGGGGTACTTGAAATCAACAGTTTACTGCAGAAGACCACACAATTTAGCCGAACTACGAGATCGCATTATAGATGAAATGGAATCCATTATCCCGGAAGTCTTTCAGAATGTACAAGAAGAATTTGTACACAGGCTTGCATATTGCCAAGAAGTTGATGGACGGCCTTTCGAACACTTAATTTAAAATTGTATTTGCTTATTAAAGAAATTTTCGTTTATTTATTGCGAAAAATATATTTTTCATTTTGTAACATTCAATTGTCATTTATTCAAAAATTTTGTTATGTAAGGTGGCAACATTTTTTATAACGTTAAATCGGCAATGAAAGGTTCTCTCAAATTAAATTAAAAAATGGGGGTTGCCATATAAAAAATAAGTTTATGACGTTATTACTCAGAAACAAATAACATCTGAAAATAGACGTCCTCAAAAATGTGTGTTTTTATTAAATAAAATCGATCTGTTAGAGGATTTTTTCAAAATTTTTTTGGTCTCACATTTACTGAATTTATTCCATACTTTAGGCGCGCACTGTATTTTAATAACTTTGTATAGATTTTTATAATATAGTATAGGCTTTATTTCTAATGAGCCGTCCAAAAAAAGAAACGATTTCTATTCTTACTCTTATATAGCTTCTTATTCTTTAAATTTTTTTTTTAAATTCTTAATTTATTAAAATTCTTAATCTTTATATAACCTAAAACTCTAATCTATGGTTTATAACCTCATTGAATTGTCAAAGCTGTCACATTTTGTGGTGGGTACTTTTACCGAATATATAAAAAAAACAGAAATAAAAAACTTCATCTCAAAAAAGAAAATATATTTTCGAAAAATAAGATACTATTTAAAGAAAATGACGACTGCCCATATTTATACACAATTGAGTTCTTATTTTAACTGAGTGAATAACGTGCTGCAGTATCCATGGTGTTCCATTAATTTCTTCAATGTTGTTGACAATGCGTTGCTGAAAGTCTTCCTTATCGCCAAGGGAGTTTCAAAAATTGATTTTTTAGATACAGCCAGAGAAAAAAATCACAGGCGGGTCAAATCGCAAGATCTAGGGGGGAATATTGTCTGCGTGTTCAAACTAATTATACGATCTTCGAAAAATTCACCTATATAATTAATTTTTTCCCTAGTAGTATGCGGACGAGGTCCATCTTGTTGAATATAACCTTCTTGCAGTTCGTCGTCAAGCAGAATTTGTACAAAATGTGTTTCTAAACGGCAACTCTCCGCATCCAGCGTTCCGTTAAAAAAATAGGTCCAACAATCCCCCTTCTGTTCACAAAGGCCCACACACAGAGTGTAGTGGAGTTTCAATATAAAAAGTGAGGGTTTTCTTGCACTCCAAAGTCTCATATTCTGAGAGTTAACGTAGCCCGAAAGATGGAACCAAGCCTCATCAGTAAAAAACTTTCGAACACAATCATTATTGTTAAAATGGTTAGGCAATAAAACCATTGGCAGAACTGTAGCCTTAGAGGTTCGTCCGCTCTGAGAATTTCCCTGTGTGGATTGCAGAAGATATGGATGAAGCTTCAAATCATCTTTCAAAATTCGTTGACACGTTGTATAGGGCGAATTCACTTATTGGCTTAGACGTGTTATTGATGTTCTTGGATTGTCCGTTATCACTTTAACCATTTCAACGTTTTTTCTGTCCCTATTTTGAATTTGCCACTCCCTTTTTTGCGACTGACGTTTCCAGTTTGCCGGTACAAATGTAGAAAACGTTTTCCTGACTGGCTAAAATGACTGAAATGCATAACTGCGTGTGGAAAAACTTCCCCTGAAGTCCTCATATGCAGCTCTCATCGAATATATCCAATTTCCATTGATTCTACTGCCATTTCTAAAATAAATTTCAAGCGAAACACGCCTCTGTTCTTCATTAAATATGACATATTCAATTCTGACAGCCACTGTCAAAAGTTTGACAGCAAACAAAGTTTCGTTTCGAGTTTCGACACGATGACCTCTATTTCTGTCTCTCTCGTTCATAGCCAGAGTTGATCACGTTTTTGTTTAAATTTATCTTTACTATAACTGTTGTAATGTCTACTATATACTGTTATTTAAACATCAGCTTATTTTAGGCATGTGCGAGATTTCGAATTTTAGAGACGAGACGAGAAGTCATTTTTCGAGACGAGACGAGACGAGATTCTCAGTTAGTCGAGATTTCTCGAAATCCCGAGATTTCTCGGGATCCCAAGATTTCTTGAGATCGCGAGGTTTCTCGAGATCCTGAGATTTCTCGAGATCGTGAGATTTCTCGAGATACCGAGATTTCTTGATATATTGAAATTTTGAAAAAGAGGTGAAATTAATGTATTAATACCTATTACACTTTGGTTTAACATTTTGATTTAACTCAGCATTTAGGAAATCGGTCATCGATTTCAAAATGCTGAGTTCGATTTTAATTTGTATCGATCGAGCGTCGGTGTAAAGCCCGATGCGTATAAAAATTATGTTACGAAACGTAACAGTTCTTAATTGAGTGATTGTCTCCGATATTTTCCTTAAGTTTCATATTTTGAATATTCTCCGGGAATTTTCAAATAGTAAATGAATTTTGGGATTTGAGTAATCTCGGTATTTTTAAAAATGTTAAGATTTCAAGAAATGTCGAAATCTAAAAAAATATTGTGACATTTGTAAAAGTGACATTTGTGACAGCTGACATTTATTAAGTTTTATAGTTTACATACTTAGTTTATTTAGTTTATACACACTAGCTATTAGTAAAGAATTGTATTGAATGACATATTGAATATTCTGGATGTCAAAAGAATTTTCTAGAAATATAGAAACTATAAATACTGGTGTTGTTGCTAGGAGTTAGTTAGTTATGTTTTGAATGTTACATGGTTAAGACCCACGAGTTGTAAAGTGTTAATAAAAGTGTTTAGAAGTGAAGAAGTAAATTATTTAGAGAGAAATACGTAACATTTTGGTGACAGCGGTGGGATATCGAAGAATTTGGAGAGGAAAATTGTATATGGTGAATACGAGATCAACAAGATACGACGAGGAAACGACGACGATGGATGTGAGTGAGATATTAAAAATTTTGCAACAAGGACGACAGGAGGACGAACGACGACGACAAGAGGACCGTGAAGAGGGCAGAAAGACGAGAGGAAAAACGGCGACAAGAGGACGAACGGCGGCGACAGGAGGACGAACGACGACGACAAGAGGACCGTGAGGAGGCGGAGAGGCGTCATCAGGAAATTCGTGAGTCCCAACAAGTAATAAACACCAGGTTGAATGCATTTTCTGGGAGGATTGATGGCGTGGAACAGCAGATTGACCAGGTAGGCCAAAAAGTCAATAGAATTGAGAAGGAGTTTCAGGAGAATAGGGAAGAAATCGAAAGAAGACTCGAAAGAAAATTAGAGGACACCAAACGGCAGGTACAAAAGAAATACTGGAAAAGATAGAAGGGCTGGAGCACCAATTGCATCGTACTTCCATAACCGATTCAGGAGATTGTTCGACCTCACCAGCTACTCCGTTACAAAACTCAACCCTTATGCATGCTGAAAGGTCAGTACACAAAATGCTTAAGCCTCCCACGTACGATGGACAGTCATCATGGTCCATGTATCGCAGACAGTTTGAGGCTGCCGCAAAGGCCAACGGATGGACTCCACAAGAAATGGCTACTTCTCTAGTCATATCTCTCAGAGGTCAGGCTTTAGAAATTTTACAGAGCATCCCGGAAGAGCAGCAAAACGATTACCACAGGATTGTAGGAGCATTAGAAATAAGGTATGGACACAAATATCTCCGTCAAGTTTACCAGTCCCAAATCAAGAGTAGACAACAAAGGACCAATGAGTCCCTTCAAGAGTACGAAGCTGACATTGAACGCCTCATCCATTTGGCTTACCCTCAGGCACCGGAAGGAATTTTTAGAACAAATTGGCATCCAGACTTTTATTGATGGACTACTAGACACAGAAATGCAGCAAGCTTTGCGGCTTGGGAGGCACACCACGATCAGTGATGTACTGGTAGCTGCCTTACAATTTAAAGCGGCTAAAGAAGCCTCAAGAAACTACAAACCCAAATTAAGGCAAGTTACATTTGATGAGTCACAATCACTTAAAGAAACCATAGAGAAAATAATGTGGATACATTAAATGGAATGAGAGAGACGAAGTCACCACAAAAGGAGACGAGAAGCTGCTACAACTGTGGGAGAATTGGACATCTACAACGTTTTTGCAGAGCCAGATCTAGGTCCCAGTCAAGAGCTAACTCACCAGATCGACAGCCAGATTTGAGATCAAAATCCAGAAGTCCAGACAAAGAAACTGGAGAGAAGATAATGGGACATCGAAGACTTCACAGCATAGGACTAGTCGTTCCCAACCCCAGACCGAAGACCCTCGTGTCAGATCACCAGCGAGAAATTCGGGAAACGACAATTAGTCGATGCTAGGGGGCGCGTGTCGACTACTTATACTCAATGCCCCAAGATTTCTGTCTCAAAAAATAAGTAGCGACGAACGAACCCTGATAGTCCATGGATACTTGGACGATAATTGGTGTTCCTTTGTAATTGACACCGGTGCTACAAGAACTATTCTGTGGCCTGACATTCTGCCAAATCATCAAAGGAATTATCCAGACATGTGAAATTGGAAACAGCTACTGGAGAATTGATTCCTGTACATGGGGAGCTAAATGTAAAAATTCAACTGGGTTCGAAAAATCATGTATCACCGAGTTTTAACAGCCGATATCAGAGACGACTGCATATTAGGACTAGACATACTGAGTAAACATGGTTTTGTCTGATGTTAAAAACAAAACTATACAAATTCAAAATGAAGAAATTGTTATGGCCCCCAAGCTTCAAGACTACAATCAATCAAGAAGGATAATCGTTGAAGAGGACATCCAAATTCCCCAAGGATCGGAGAACATCATCATTGCAAAATTGGATGGAAATGGTGAAGGTCTAAGTACTGGAATAGTCGAGGCAAGGTTGAATGGAATTACTGTGTTACGAAGAAAGAATTACTGGCCATCATCAAATCGCTGGAGCATTTTCATTGTTACCTTTATGGAAGACACTTTTTAATTAGGACAGATCATAACGCCCTGCAGTGGATTATGAATTTTAAGAACCCGGAAGGACAAGTTGCTAGATGGATGGAGAGACTACAACAGTATAACTTCAAAATAATGCACCGGAGTGAAAAAACACATGGTAATGCAGACACATTATCGAGAAGACCGTGTTTAGAACAGAAATGTCGCTACTGCCAGAAGATCGAGACTAAAGAGTCCTCATATGAGACCGGCAATGAACTGTTAATGGCAACAACAATACAGGTTGAAGATGAATGGTCCTCGGAGGAATTAAAGAAGAGCCAGAAGAAAGACAGTGACCTCAAATTAATCCGGAACTGGGTAAAAAAATGGAGTTCGACCAACTTGGCAGGAAGTTTCCAGATATGGTACGACTATAAAGGGATACTGGGCTCAATGGAGTTCCTTTGTCTTCGCGATGGCCTACTGCATCGGAAGTGGGGAGAGCCCCGATGGAGTATCCGCAGTCTACCAGTTGGTCTTGCCTAAAGCAAGAATCCACCAAGTGCTAGAAGAGCTTCACAGCAGCCCATCCGGAGGACATTTTGGAGTAACCAGGACTTGGCTCGAGTAAGGGACCGATTTTATTGGGTAAACTGTCGCCGAGACGTCGAAGAATGGTGCAAGAGATGTGATCTGTGCTCTGCCAAAAAGGGACCAAAAACAAGAAGCCGTGGTAAAATGGTGCAGTACTTATCCGGAGCACTATTCGAGAGAGTAGCAGTGGACATTCTTGGACCATTACCTGTAACCGACCGTGGAAACAAGTACTTGATGGTGGTAATGGATATTTCTCGAAAGGGCCCGAAGCAGTACCTCTCCCCAATCAAGAAGCAGAGACTGTAGCCGAAGCGTTCATCGAGAATGTCATAGCTAGGCATGGAGTACCCTCGAGCTGCATCCGATCAAGGAAGAAACTTCGAATCAGAGCTGTGGCAAGAAGTAATGAAAATAATGGGCATCAAGAAAACCCGAACTACTGCGCTTCATCCCCAGTCGAATGGCATAGTTGAACGCCATAACAGGACCATATGCCACTACCTGTCTAAATTCGTGTCTGAAAATCAAAGGGACTGGGACAAATTGGTGCCTCTATTCTTGCTGTCATATCGAAGTTCCCAGCATGAATCAACCACCTACACTCCATCTATGCTGACCTCTGGAAGAGAGATGAAGCTGCCTACTGACTCATGCTTGGCCGTCCACTGGAAGAAACCGAAGAGCGATCTCTGCCAGAATTTGTGGAGGACTTGCGAAAGAGAATGGACCGGATCCACCGATTTGCCAGGGAGAAGCTGAAAATTCACAGCGACAAAATGAAGCAGCGTCTCGACACTACATCAACAGAGACTGCCTTTAAGCCTGGTGACGCAGTATGGTTGTACGCCCTAAAAAGGACAAATGGAAAAAGTCCAAAGCTTCAGAGCAACTGGGAAGGCCCGTACACCATAAAAAAGAAAAATCAATGACCTTGTCTACCGCATCCAGCTGTCTCCAAGAAGCAAGCCGAAGGTGGTCCATCTGGAAAGGCTCGCGAAGTACACAGGACATAACCCACTCCAATTGGTTCGTCGTCGAGGATCCACCGCCTAGGACTGAAGACAGTGTTATTCGGAACGAATAACCTTAAAGAGGGGAGCAATGTGACATTTGTAAAAGTGACATTTGTGACAGCTGACATTTATTAAGTTTTATAGTTTACATACTTAGTTTATTTAGTTTATACACACTAAAGCTATTAGTAAAGAATTGTATGAAATGACATATTGAATGATTCTGGATGTCAAAAAGAATTTTCTAGAAGTGTAGAAACTATAAATACTGGTGTTGTTGCTGAGGAGTTAGTTAGTTATGTTTTGAATGTTACATGGTTAAGACCCACGAGTTGTAAAGTGTTAATAAAAGTGTTTAGAAGTGAAGAAGTAAATTATTTAGAGAGAAATACGTAACAATATTAACATCTCAAGAAATCTCGGAATCTCGAGAAATCTCAGGATCTCAAGTAATCTCAAGATCTCAAGAAGTCTCGGAATCTCGAGAAATCTCGAGATCTCGAGATTTTCGAGATCTCTCACATGCCTAGCTTATTTCCAATTACTTTGCTTATTTTTAATTGTTGTATAGTTTATTTCCGTTGAGTTTTAATATGTCTTTTCAAAACGGTGTGTTTCTTGATTATAATATTTCCGCTCTTTTTCCACAGACAGAACACAAAACTTTGTTTTCCACAGTCAACTTCGGCATCCACTCCAGCTCTGTTTTTAAGGGTGCGTGACCGAAAAAACTTTATTGCCGCTCTTAGTTGCTGTCTGTTTAGCGTTGGCAATTGCCGAATTGTTTTATTATACGGACCAGCCGTAAATAACTTCCCCTGTCGATGTCACGGCAAATGGGACCCCATCTTTCATGTCCTTGCATGATCCTGTCTGTTATTGACCTCGCGATATACTTCGCCACTGCGTGTGATGCTTCCGGATATGGCAATAAAGTAATTGATGTGTGCTTTGACGGGTCACCAACCCTGCCATTGAGTGCCCTCAGTCCACTTAAGTGCCCTCAGTGCAGAAGTTTAATGTTATTTTTAACTCCGTTTAATTAATGTTTTATAAAATAAAAAAAATGTGATCTACGCTATTAGTTAAGTAAATATTTAGCAAAATGATGCATGCATGTAATTTAGTAAGGGAACAAAACTGTATATTATGCCGGGCGAACAAGGAACATGTATCTGATTTTAGATTCTTTATCTATTATTATAAAAATTTTGAAACTTATAAATAGTTTTTTAGCTCTAATTTATTTAAAACTTCTGATTTAACCGAAAGTTGAGTTAACTTTTTTTATATTAAATAAAACCAATTATCTTTGTTACTTTTAATAGAACCGAATCTTATTCGCCTTAAAATTCGCCTTTCAACATAATTTTTAATTTTGAACAACTTTTCGCAATTACAAATTTTAGTATTACCACAAGTAAATGTACTTTACTCTTGTACCAAATTCACATTTATTGACAAATCTCGCATATGGCCGATACATTTTAAGATTAGATTATTTCATATTAGGTTTTAGAACATGCAGAATTTTTATGAAGAATAAAACTATTTTTTCTTAAAACAAGAAATAAAAAAGTTTTCCAAAATAAGGGGTTACATCACTATTCAAAGGGTTTTTTTTTTCATTTTTTTGCTTTAAATGACGTAAAAACATCTTAAAACTCATATCCAAGATGAATTTTTTGATGGATTTAATGTATAACTACTATTTTCGACGCGATTCGTGAAACAAGTCGAATGCTCTAAAATATTCGAAAATACCGATGCGCTGCTACTGAGCATTTTGGAATGTCCAGTACTATGTCGATAAGTTTTAATCATAGAAAATGAGTTTATCCTCTTGAAAATGACTAACAGATGGCGTGACTAAAATTATTTCCAAATGAGAGAAGCCATTTTGGGCTGTAAAACTTCATTGAGTTTATGCGTTTTGAAACTTTAAATGCGTTTTTCTCGAAACCATGTTTTTCTAATTGGCGGGTAGCATAACTTCGGAAATTTTTATCGAATTGACTTGAAATTTTAACTGCAGCTCTATAACTAAATTATCTAGAGCGATACATTTTTTTACAATTAATTAATAATTACGCTTGTTATAAACAAATAAAGGTCGAATCTTTTGTGTTTTCTTTTTTTTTCTTCAAACTGCCGCCATTTTGTAAAAAATCATTGTGTTTAACTTGATCTTGTGTACCGCTCTAGAAAAACTAATATATATTATGGATTCTTTTTTTGTTCTGGGAGCATTTAAAAAATTGCTACGATCGAAAAAAGGCATCAACGTTGCGTGCACCATCACGCCGCTATTTTATGTTTAATATTAAAAAAAAATATTGTACTTCAATATGTACTAAATAAACCCTCAAAACGATTTTTTAATATGTTTATTAGTAGCTGAGAAAAAAACAATTCCCAAAATTTACCTTGATTTTCGACCTTCTAGAGTGATATAACTCCTTAAGTAGACACACTGTACATGACGTGGTGACATGTGTTTCTTTACTGAGGATTAAAATGCATATTTTAAAAAAAGTCTAGGTGCTCATGACGCGATGTCTAAAGTCTTTTGAAGCCTACTGGGCTGTCCAATCGAAAAGTCGTTGTGAACACCTAATTTTTTAAACCCAGTTAGTTAATTCCTGCTGCTTATAAACCTCTTTTTTAGTTTCTGACAAAAATGTCCAAAAACAACTCGCAATATTGTAAAAACTAAGATAGGGACATCGTATTTTTATTTTTAAGGATATTTAGTCATTTTATTTTTATTTTTATTTTTAACATGTAGAATTGGCCTGTTCTCGTTATTTCAAAAAGATATTAGTCTTCAATTGTGCAGGGTTCATTTTATAATTGAATACCTCCTTTATTTTTGTTTTAATTTTAACGGTTTTGCAAAAGTTTCTTATACAGTGTAGGCCAAAGAGTTGACAACAAATGTGAATTTTTTTTGTTATTGCAATTGTGGAAAAACATTTTTTGGGGATCGCTTTTGGATGTCCGAGAACCTACAAATCAACACATGTCAGTGGCCACCAATATGGTGGCACTTAATCAGCACATAATAGCGAAAAGTGAGGTTTGATGGCGAAATACCAAGAAAAGTTATTTGAAAAATTTGTTTAGAGTGCTTTAGATTCGTTAATAACGTCTGTAAATTAGTTATCTAAAACATTGAAATAACAGTTTTTATTTTTTTTTTTCAGAAAATGTTTGAATATTTACTGTTAAGTAGTATCCTAATAGAACATACAGGAGGTACAAAAAAGTTAGTCTTTTAAATGGACAACCTTTATATTTTGATACATTTATGTTCCCTATATCATTCGGAATCCAATTATGGATATAATATATGTTTTATGCTGGTCTTATTACTATTTCCAATATATATAAATATATTTTAATTCAAATTAAAATAATATTAAACGTCAATAGTGAACAAAAACGTAATGAAACTTAAGATTTAATAATCTCTTGATTATCCCAATACGGTAGGCAAAAGATACGTTGAGTGAAAAAGTATAATTAACCGTATTTGTGGTTACAAATATTGTTCAAGCAACTAGTTTTGTTAGTTTTTTTAGGCCGAAGTGGGTTATGTAGATGATTGTTGTATTTAAAAAAAATATAATATGGATTACTTGGTCATAAAGATCTCCTCTAACTGTCTAGGTATTATATAATCTGAGAAATTATATATACATCGCAAAGAAAAATTAAAATGTATCGATATAACGATAGTTAACATACACTGGTGGCCATTGAAATTGCAACACCCAGTATAAACAATAATAACTTCATGACCTGTATTTTTGTTTGTTTTTTTGTATATGAAAAAAAATGATTACAATTTACAAAAATGATTACAATACAACGGATAATCGTTTCTAAGAAATTCAGGTACATGCGAAAGGGTCACATCGCCTACGGAACTATAAAATCATCTACTTATCTATGTTTTGTGTTATTTTTGTTGATGCAGTGAGTGAGGACATGTGCCACGAAATGCTCCGTCGAAGAGAACGACATCGATACGAGTAAGTTGCTGAATTTAAGATAGGTCGAATTTCAGGCCTATGTGAGGGGGTATGTCATATATGTTGGGGTCCGTACATCAATATGTTGGGGTCCGTATTGGCCAAAATGTAAGCACAGTCATGGGGATATGGTGGCAGTGGAGTGAAGAACCCGCTCTGTGTGACCACCTGGCACTGGTGTGCCAAGGGGAATTACAGACCACAAAGAGCGCCACCTTCATCAATGAACATTAAGGGATTAACACCCAATTAGCTCAACAGTGGGCAATGGTTACACAATATCATTTATCGTTACGATCAGTCAGATGCCGTTTGTTCGATTTTTGGGCTTGTTGAGACTTCCACTGACTGTACAATACCGTCGTCTACGTCTCCAATGGTGCCAGGAAAAGCATTTGTGAAGGAAGGAATGGCACAATCTCATCCTCTCTGATGAATCCCGGTTTTGTTTGTACCGGCACGAAGGTCGAGTCCGTATTCGAAGACGCTAAGGGAAAACGCAAAAATCATCAGTTCATAATGACGTGACATACGGCTCCAACACAGGGGGTTATGGTATGGGGCGCCATTGTTTGTAACAACAGGTAACGCCTATTTCGATTCAAGGTATCTGCGAAACCACGTATGTGCCATATTTCCACACGATAATGCCAGACCACATGCAATAGCAAATGAGACAGTTTCTGAATGAGCATGCAGTTAAGCGACATCCTTGGTCTTCGCGTTGCCTAGGTTTATCTCGCATTGAAAATGTATGGGATATGATAGAAAAAAAGCTCCAAATACATGCTGGACCAGCAAGTGGAATTATTTCATTTAAAAATAAATAAGAAACTTAAACAAAATTTGACAAGTTGTTACGAGTTTATTATTGAAATTAGAAAAATGTTCCTCAGAAAAAATAGATTTTTATGTAAATGTTCGGAACATGATGTGAGAAAAAACAATTGATCAGAAACCAAAAATTGAATCAAAGCTGTTTTTTTTTAATAGAACACCCTTTATGTTGTTACTCGAATTTTTCCGTTTTTAGAAATATATAACATGTGTATGTTTGATTCAGAAGGTCGCCATATATTTTGTTTAAAGTGTAGTTATCGCAGTGGCGGTGCGTGATCTCGAAAACACCCATGGGACCCACGCCACTTTTTAGTGATGACTATACACCTCTTACAGAAAGGATTTATAGTGAAAAAAATCGTCAGCAAAGAAAATTTTCAAAAACACTGGAGCACTCCCTGGGTTCTCAGTAACGCTCTTGCAAAACCTTTTTCAGTTGATATTTTTTTCATAATCTAGAAACAAATATAAGGAGACGTTTTTCGATTTGTTGCAAAAATATTTTTTTTTAAAAAAGTTATGCCATTTTAATTTTAATTTTATAGGAACATTTTGTTTCCCAAAAATTAAAATGGCCATAACTTTTTGAAACAAAAAATATTTTGTAACAAATCGAAAAAATGTCTCTAGATTATGTCTACTACTATTTGTCTTACTACTTACGTCTCTACTATTTGTTTCTAGATTATGAAAAATAAATATACGCAAATATTCCACAGAGCGTTACTGAGAACCCAGGAGTACTCCAGTGTTTTTGAATTTTTTTCGCAAAACTTTTTTTGACTATAAGGCACTTTTTCTTTTTTTTTCCGCCCCCCCCCCCCCCCTTTCCCGGGGGAGTCAATCACCACCACATGCGGTTTTCAAGATATGGCTAACTGAAATATCACACCGCCACTGTTAGCAATGGATACCATTGACAAACTGGACCAAGAAAAAAAATAAGACACGTTAGCAGAACTATCATTAAAAGTATTATATTTCATTAATTTATATTGATTAGTTAATTGATTTAAACTAGAATAATGCACAATTTAGCGAATAGGAAAAGTTTGAAGATTATTTTAGATATTTATTTTTAAAAAGTATATGTTGCGACCAAAACATTATACATGTTGAAATACTTAATTTTTTAAAAAGGCAAACGTTTGGAGGAATCAGAATATTGCAATAATATACAGAGTGATTCCATTAAAAAATGACTTTGATTCAGTTTTATGTTTTCCAATTTCAATGTTCCAAATCAATATTCTTTCATATCATTTATAAAAATTTATGCAAAAATCATAATAATACAACTTTTGTCTGATGAACTTTTTTTTAATTTCAATAATAAACATGCAATAGTCAAATGTATCTTAAAAAATATACGATGATGTTTGCGTCAAAGCAGATAATATATGTAGATAATATTTTTTCAATTTAGTGACAACATATAAGCATTTGTCATATTTGTGCTGTTCTAAGTAAGATCCATGAATGTTGTTACCTTTTAAGATATTAACAAATTGTTATAAGATTGCACTTGTCATTTTTATAATATTTCAACAAGTATGTATCCGATTAAGACCATATTTTACTACTTTACTTTAATTTACAAATTAGAGAATGGCATAAAAATGTTAATAAACGACATTTTGGAATCAAAATTAGTATAGACGCTTAAGGTATCCCGAGCATCCCCGTGATATTCTATTTTCGCTAAAATAATGTCAATATAATTTATTAGAAACTCTTAGACTACTGATGTGTGCCCCTCATTGTTATTGGCTTGTACACCTACATATACATCGGAGGCCACTGTAGAATAAATCTGACACGAGCTATTCATACGAGCTTCAAATTAGGTCAGGAACATGTTTCTTAAACCCGAGAGAATTTCTTGTAACACCCTATATTATCCGTAATGGAAAAACCCTGGAAATGAGTCCCCTGAAGAATCCAAAACCTTGAAAATGTTATATCTAGAACGTATTCATTTGTATACACTGTGGAACAGCCAAATGGAATAAACTCAGTAGCTCCATTATTATGCATTTTTTTAGAAAATTCTGAGACACGTCAATTTCTAATTCTAAAATGACATCTTGCGACGTAAAAATGTCATCCCTAAATTCAACCTCCTTCAGGTGACAGCTACACCTAAATTTTCAAATTGGAAGTAGGGGCTTGTGATATTTCAGTTTAAAGGTCTGTTCGTTCTCTATTCAAACCTGCTATGGGTTTAAAATTTTATTGCAGAAATTAACAAGAAAAAAAGTTTTTCCAGCGTAGGAAATTCATTACATTAAAATAAAAAACAAATCATTATTAATGCAACAGCTGTTCAAAATGCATGCCTCCAGCATCTTGGCAGCATCCTAGATGTAAATAGAAATGTCTTCTAACGTTAGTTAACATCTGCGAGGTAATCGACCTAATTGCAAGTGTTATTCGTCTTCTTAAGTCAGCTAAATCGTCGGGTTTAGAAAGAAAGAAGTCTAACGGCGTGAAATCAGGTGATCGTGCAGGCCATTCTATAGAACCACGTCTCCCTATCCAGCGATTTAGAAAGATTTTGTGGAGATATTGTCGGACATGACTTCGTAATGTGCTGGTGCACCATCCTGCTGGAACTATATTGCATTACCAGGAAGTTGTGGGTTGCCTTTAGCTGGATACAAGTTTTCCATCGTCGGTACAACATTATTTTGGAGCAGCGCTAAATAAGTTTCTCCATTCAAATTGCCGTCAATGAAGAAGGGACCAATGATATTGTCTCCAATTATTCCTGCCCAAACATTAACTTTCTCAGGATTTTGCGTGTGTAGTTCCCTCATCCAGTGAGGATTTTCTTTCGACCAGTAACCTAAAATTGACAAATAGTGTTACTTATAAAAGTTTTATTTTAATGTAACGAATTTCCTACGCTGAAGAAGCTTATCTATATTTCTTGTTAATTTCTGCAATACAATTTAAAACCGTAGTAGTTTTGAATAGAGAATAATAATAATAATAATAATAATAATAATAATAATAATAATAATAATAATAATAATAATAATAATAATAATAATAATACTCACCCTATAATTACTCCGAAGAGTAACCCCTTAGGTCCTCTCAGGGACCTGTGCGGGAAGGAGTGGCTATTATTATTATTTGCCATGGCGCACTGGGAGCGACTTAAGATTATTTCGGTAACGCATTTGCTTTACAGTTCTGAGGAAACCCAGAAAACTCAGAACATTACCAAATCTAGGGCATGTGCGGTTGGATTGGCATCTATGCATCCACACCTATACACTAGTGTATTAGTGGTTGCATATCAAGCCCTGGCGGAGAAGCGAGACAATTAAAAATCGCTACCCCGGCTGGGACTCGAACAACGCGCACAGAGGTATCGCGACTGGAAAGACGGCGCTTTAACCCACTCGGCTACCCGTGCCCCAATGCTACCAGAATGAAAATACCTTTCAAATGACGAATCACAAGCCCCTATTTCCAATTTGAAAATTTAGGGGTTGAATTTAGGGATGACATTTTTACGTCGAAAGATGTCATTTTTAGAATTAGAAATTGACGTGTCTCAGAATTTTCTCAAAAAAATGCATAATAATGGAGCTACTGAATTTACTCCATTTGGCTGTTCCACACTGTATAAAACCTTCAGAAATAGAACCACATACAGTTAAATCAAGCTTTTCCACGCAGTTCGCTAAGTAATCGCGACAAAAAACGTGATTTGTTTCGATAACCAAGTATCGCACGTTGTATTCATATCTCGTGGAGAGATTAACTGAAATGTGTTTAACTAAGCCAAAGCTTATCCGTATACGGAACATATCAATACTCGAATTTGAAAGTGCGCCCCATCTCGCTAATCCAATTCATTTCGGTTGAAAATTGAAAATTTAATATACTCCCCGAGATTAAATTTGAGTGTCACTCCGCGTCGGATTAGTTTAATTACGAATAGATGTGTGCGAGCTACATGTTAAGCGTCACAACTTTAGTAATGCACGCCTGCTTCCATACCACTTACCACCGGATGCGAGTTGAATATTATGTAACACGTCGTTAGGAATTGGATTGTGTTACGTATTTCCGTTGATAACACAAGCACACAAAAAAGTCTAGTGTGAGAAGGTTGGTCTACGTACTCCCATGCATTTTGACCAGCTCAACACGAATAGGATGTCCGTTTTGTCCGATTGGCTCTTGCATTTTTCCTAACCTTAAAATCACCTTACACCCATCTCAAACAAGTATATCGAACAGTATATTTATATTGTACATGTATTGATCACTATCAGTATTTCTATGGGTAATTTGAGGCACTGAAACCGAATTCAAGGTTAGAATTCATGCGCAGCGATCAGATGTCTTGTAAATTCCATATTTAGGGTGAAAATTTACCCAAAAATGATGATGAATCATAGCCCAAAATTTAAATTTGCTCTACATAATATTTGAACATATAATTTCCGACGTTTTTTCAGGAGCTGAACATAATACCGTGGTCTAAGCGTAATCTGCAAACTTCATAGATAAATATAATTTCAGCATATACGTATTTCCATCAACCCTAATAAGTCGAGATAAGTAACTCTTAAATTTTCAAGTATCTAAAGGAAAATATAACTGAACAGTGACATTTTTAGAAACAATTTTTCGAACAAAGTTTGCCATGTTCAGGAGGAATATCGTTTCGACATTTACCTACACCCTCCTACGATGTTTTTTTTACTTTCTTAGAGCTGTTTAGAATTCCATAGTTTTCTTTATTCTGTTGATTGTCATATGTGTTATTTCTATTTTTGCGACCTCCAAGTGGTGACGGCTGGCAATGATTTATTTCGGGTAAGTTCCTAGGTAAAAAAATGCCGTTATGGCAAAAGTAGATAAAGAGTTTACTTTAAACCAAAAACTCTAAATTTAATAAAACTTAATGTAAAAACTTTTGCACCAAGAATTTTAAATGTAACATATTCTAAAACATGTAACTTTACACAAAGAACTGAATAAACCAAGAACTATAAACCTTAAGAAGTTCGTTTAAAGTTCTGGTAAGATCATCCCTTGTAGGCTTAATTTATAATAAGTTTAAGTTTTTGGTTTAAGTTCTTGTCTCAGGTTATGTTAAGGGGTTAAGAATTCTTTAGAATTCCTAATGAAATCTGAGCATTAAGTTGGGTGTAAAAATGGTGGTAAAGGTAATTTTGGCTCAGAGGTGGTGGTCAGCTCATTTAAACTTTTTATTTACTTGTTTGAGATTTTTCCGGACCGGAAAAAAGGGCATCAGATTCACGTTCAGGGGTCAAAATGCATGGGAATGGGATTTTTCTTCTTTTTTTTTTGTGTGCCTGTGTAATTTTTTTACTAATGTGCCGATATAAGATCACTATTTAATTAACTAACCCAAAGATAAGTATTTAAAGTAGCTGGTCAAATAATCTTAATCGCCACTGCATTCTCCTAGAGGTTTATTGTAACACTTTCATTTATTTTAGAACACCTAATCTACCTTGTCCTTTTTATTAGACTTCACAACCTTGATAGGTGCCTTTCCTATTTATAATATTTATATTTCCTAAATATGTCTGTTGAGATGATATTTTTAATTTAGGGAAAAATGAAAACAACTGATTACAGTGTCCTGTTACCAGATTTACTATTATCCTGAAAATATTTCCGTTTTGACTCAATAGTTTTACTGTACATTTCGGAACAGTTCTTTTTATTTATTCTTAAGTTCTTGTTATTTGTCTGTTTACACACTAAAATTTTTTCATCAGGTTTTCCCACACAGAGTCGCATCCTATTGGTGGCATTCGAAATAGCTAGTGGTTACTTCATCTACATTTTCATTATCCTTATATCCTTTATCTCTCGGTGTCACTCTGTCTTCTTAGCTGCCTCAACGTTTTCCGACAGTTCCATACTAATTTTAAGATAATCTGCAATTTTTCTGCATTTAATTAGACTCAATCGCTAAAAACATCAGAATATGTCCTTGAGTGTGACACTTGGATATGACCTTTATGAACTTTATGACTAACATGACCAATGCAACCTGTATGACATTTATGACCCATACAACCTTCAGGGCATATGTCGCCTATTTAACCACTTTGACCTTTATGACCTTTTTAACATTATGACCGATATGACCTTTTTAATTTACATGACCTTTATGATTTCTATGACGTTTATAACCCATACGACCTTTATAACCTATATGGCTTCAGTTATGTAAATGGACTTAATGACATCTATGACCATGATGACCTGAATGACCTTTATGAACTGTATGATCTATTTTGGATATAGATATGGAAGCAAAATTAAAGAGTAGAAGTTTAATAATGTTTAGTTCGATTAAGAAGTTTAATTCGAATTATTGTATCTCAAAAATCTATAAAACGACACGTCACTTGAATATCTTTATTAATTCATATTAAAACACAATAAAAAAACCATCCCCTTCCCTCCTGTGTGCAACAAAAACACCTTCAGTCAAATGAACATATTCATTTGGTATGTAAATTTAGAGTTTGATTTGGTTACATAATAGTTTTCACAATTTTTAAAAAAATTTTCTACAAATGTTATTCTACTTCTACCATCCGTAACACGAGTGGGAGAGTGTAAGGAAAGTATGAGATTTTTATAGAGCTCTGTCCACTGGACGAGTATTAAGTTTAGGTTAAAAATAATTATTTTGAATAGTTACCCCCTCTCAACCTCCTCAAGCCACGACATTATTAAGGGGGGGGTGGTACGGTTTTTAGACTTTTGTTTTTTGCATTTTTTTAAACTTTTTTTCTGAATGGAGAACCTTTCAAGAAACTTGTGTGAAAATTTCAGATGAATCGGAGCAAAACTAACGAAGATACAGCGGTTTAAGCAACCGCGCTATAATGACTCGACCAGTGCGCTATTGTTACCTGACAACTGTTTCGCAAGGCAGCATTCGTCGTAGACATGAGCAAAAGGATGCTTTAGACATCATCGATGATAGCAACATCCTTTATTGACCTGGCATCGATGATTCAGTGTGAGATAAGCCGATAAAACTCGCTTATGAACGAACGTTTTATTCCAAATTTTTTAGTGTTCAAAACTTTACAGCGTTTTTTCCACAACTCGCGTTTTTAAAGTCGGTGTACCTCATAACTTCAAAACTACTGCACCGATCCTTTTGAAATTTTGAACACTATTTCTGCACATAATTTACGAGGTAAAGTTGGAGAGTTTTTGTTCAAATTTGTTAATATTTTTTATTTTACAGTAACAATTAGCCGATTTTTTTTCGCAAAAATCGCGTTTTTCACTTCAAAGTGTTCCCAAAAAGTGAAAAATAGAAATTTCGAAAAAACCCTCCCGGTGTTACCGGGGGCAAACGATTATCTAACGAAAGAACTTTGATTTTTTAATTTCAGATGATCCAGCATCAAGTTATGATGAACACCGCAATTGTACTTTTTTCCGGAGACGCTTCCGAATATTTGCTGTCATTGCCGTATTTTTGAATATTTTTTCATGAAAATTTTACACCATATTCTTCGAATGTTATACTTTACTGTGCCATTGGTTTTAATAAATAGATTTTAACTGTGTCGTCAAAAAAAAATCACAAAAATGTGCCTTGTTTTGCCCGAATTAACCCCCCCCCCTTAAGTTAAAAAACCTTTATTTTGCAGACTCTTATTTTTGTGCGTGTCTCAAATTTGAAGTGCATATATTGCATCGTTTGCAAATTACCTGTAGACCAGTAAAAAGTATATTACTCTCATTTATCCCTCATTCCGATTAAGCTCAAAATATGATCCAGACCCCGTTATTATACATAACACAAAAAAATTTGACAAACATGCGGCAGAGATACTCAAAAAAATGTTTCAGAACAATTTATATCTAATTAGCAAATGAAAATTTAAAAAAAAATCATGAATACCATACTTTCAGTCTACTAGAGGACATGGAAAAAAGTTATCGACTTTAATAATATCCATAGTACAGAAACAAAAATACATGATTTTTGACTGGGTTGTGGCATACCTATAAAGCCTTTCTTCTTTTTAAGCCCGATCATCAGGTTTTGCGATTCAATATAATGACAATATAATGACATAAGTCTTCAAAATTGTGCATTTAGAAGATAGTTACAGAATTGACACGATCAAATTTCGGAAGTAAAAACGAATCTAACCGTATAGTACCAGGATTTGGAATAATCTTTAGGTTATATTCCATCAACACCCGCAACAGAGGAGAGTCTTAATCAGAACGATACAGAACCACAAAAAAATAAGTGAAATGTACCTCTGACCAAACTTGGTGAACCATATGTTTTTGGGGTCACTAAATCCGAATCCGAAGACCGTTTTGCCCCATCACGTCACCATTTTTTTTTATCCTCAATAAGCTGCCGAAAATGGCAAAAAATGACAAAAACTCTAGAACCCAATCAAACCTCATAACTTAATACTTCAGTAACTTCATATTTCTAATCCCATAGTCCTCACAATCAATAAGCCCCAAAGACCCCAATTAACCATATAACCTCAAACCAAAGTTGTACAGTCATCTTAAACGGGTATTTTAGCCATAAATGGCCAAAAAAATGGTCGAAAAATCGCTTCATAATTCAATAATTTTAAAAGGTTGAATAGCCGTATGACTAATAACATTGATGGCCAATTATTTTAATAGTAATGAAAAGGTAGAAGACGACACATGTTTGGTTATCTTGCTTGGCTGGGGTAACAGACAACCTGAAGAAATACTTCTCAAAGAAAAAAAAACAGTACTTACAGTTGTAAGTACGAACAAATATGCAAAAAAATACTTACCTTCCAGAATCCAGATCTAGTAATCTCGACCAAAACCATCTATCAATTAAGTTTATGTAAATTTGTTTTCATTTTATCTAATATCCTAGATACGAGAGGATACATTTCAAGATGTTTCATCGATTAAACATAAACAACTAAAATAGATTTACCGCTCAAATTACATATTTTAGTAGAAAACATAGGAGTAGAGATATAAAGTAAATATATAATTACAAAAAACATATCGTAGTAAATCATGCGCTTACCTTGTAAAAATCTAAAGCAGTCCTTCTGTGATGATGAATACGGTTATGTTAAATCTGAAAAAAAAAGAAATTGGCTTAGAAAGGTGCCAAACCAATTTTAATAGTAATAAAGTACCAAGTAGAACAGTACCTTACTACTTATGGTAGTAACCAAGTAGATCTGTACTTATTATAGTAAAAGTAGTGTGAAACGTACTGTGAAAATGGTAGTGATTTCTGCCTTTTGTTTTTCCGTTTTTATATAGGCTTTACATCTTCACTCCTTAGAGTGACTTTAAAAACCAAAAATCGGGTGGTCAAAAATTTTCCTCTGAGACAAAGTGAGTGAGTGAGTGTTTAAACAAAATTAACCATTAAGAGACGGAGATTTTGTTTTTGTTTTTCAAATAATGCACTTTTTTAAGTTAAATTTCTTCAGTTAATTCTAGATGAGAAAACAGTGTCATAAAAATACACATGCATGCAATATTTTATAAAAAAATCGGCTGTTGCTATATGTCAACCGTAGTCTCTAGAGGGATCTTGTAGAATTTGGGCGTCAATTATTAATAATGAAAGCCACGTGAAACAAAAACGTTTCATTTTAGGTTTACAAAATTTTAGGAACGTTTTTGAAAATCTTAATTGCTTTTAAGACAAAGTCCAAAATGTATGGGGTTTCGACGATTGTCTGCCAAAATATTTTACCATGGATTCATCATAATTTAAAATTTTCTCGCGTACATAGTACTTCAAAAATGTTCCTTGCAATTTCTCTATTAGAGGTCGCAGTTTATAGTATTCGTCAGTCATTATCTGACTGAACCAGCGTGTCATCTAATGGAAATATTTCCAAATTATTAAAAATCGATTCTCATTTCTCATGGCCTCTACAATTTCTTGTTGAGGCCACTATTGTTCCAATAATATTTTTGCCCGCCATTTATTTATTATAGGACCAGGAAACTCTCTCTGGTCATTGCTCTATAATCCCCCTCCACCCGTTCAACAATTTCATCATAATACATTTTTGTTACTTATACAAGTGTTATGTTTGCACAAGTATTATTCAATTATTTTCTGTCACTCCATATTTTTCATGACATAGTCAAATCAAAAGAAGAAGTTGCCTGAATCAAAAGAAATGTATTCATACTTTCGTTTTGTACAATCTCTAATTTTTGTGCTGGCGCTATTAGCTGACTTCTTGGTAAATTGTCAATTGATCTCCCCTCATGTTTCTCACGGCCATCTTTATCACTTAGCTCATTTGCATGTGGCGGTACTATGTAAATATTGTGAATATCAAGATCGTCAGAATTAGTGATTGTAATGCACCTTTTAAAGTTCACCCATCTCTACGATAAAAAAATAAATTGTTTAAATATGCATCCGGTAGAAACTAGAGTTGCTATATGGCAAAGGGGAAGTTAGGAATCACGTAAATAAGAAGTATGTTGATATAACCGTGCAGAAACATCGTCAGTATAAAAACTAAATATATACTAATATTGCAAACGATTTCAGAGACATTACCTTTGATTTAAATAGTATTTACATAAAGATTCTATTCCATATTTCACTCATGAAACACCATTGACTTAAGGAAACAGCTACAGAAAAATGAAGGGCATACTGCAGAGATATATACCTTCTGTCGCTTGATTCATATACATTTCGTTAACTTAACAGCAGCTAAAATCCGTAATATTATCTAAAATTTTTGTTTTTAAGCAGTTTTATTTAAAGACGGATTAGGGTTGCCATTTGGCAACACTAGTCCTTGAAGGGTTAATGAGGAGCACTCTAATATTTTTTTTGCCGTGTTCAGTGAAACCGGAATTTTTGTTGTTGTAGCCCCTCTACATCCACAGGAAATCGGTGTTTGGTGTGGAATTAGTAGAACAAGAATTTTTGCATTATTTTTAACATGGTTCTCTCGCTGGACAAAGATATAGGAGGGATGTTTTAAGGCTTTTTCTTAACCAGCTTGACGATATAGAACTACAACAAGCGTATTTTCATCAAGAGAATGCTCGAGCTCACACTACAGGAAAAACTCACAAAAAAATAAAGTTGGTCTCCATAACAACCAAACGCGAAAGGACAAAATTATTTCATGTTGACAAAAACCTGAAAAATAAACTGATGAAAAACTTCCATTCGAGAGATTTTTTCATATACAAGTTTATTAAAAAAGACATGCGCGACTTTTTTGCCACGCTATATCTCGACTATGAATTTCCACCAAGATCATGCGATGTATTTCCATTCCATTACGATTAACTCGGCAAAATAAACATCTGAAACTCCCGGCTCTGCCTCGAATTGAAAAGCTGTTCATGGAAAAGCAGAGTAACGACCCCTCTTGAGATGTTTCTGACAGCGATGTTGTTATAAAATTTTCAACCATAACGTCAAATGCGCATTACGATGTTGCGGGTTATTTGGAGTTCTCTGCAAAGATTTACATGCATCGAAGAATGCAGTCCGACAAGATGAACATGACCTTTGGAATACATTTTATATTTTTATTCCATAAGTTAGTGTTACCTTATTTTGCTTTTACTTTACTTTCATTTTGCATTGTGTATTTAATTTTTCCCATTTTCACCGAAACACTCTTAAACCCAATAGGGAATTCAATATAAGCGTTACACCACCTGGTGGTCGCTCAACAAACTAATTAATATGCCATTGTTTATTGAAACGTCCGTTGGTTTCTATTTACGTGCTGTACCATTAAAAATTATAATACTCGCTTTATAATTAATTAGTATTCTTGTGTACCGCACAATATATTATAGTATATAGCTCGTTCTGGATTAAAAGGGACCCCCATTTAATATTTCATATATTTCCAGAAGAAAGAAAACATCAAGTTTCCGTGATGCATAAATTTGGTGAAAAGGAATGCATAAATAGACGCAAGACTTGGATATTAAAATTTACTTTAATATCCAAGTTTAATTTATTTAAAAACTGAAGATAGGAAAGCCATTTATATGAGAGTTTCTTCTCTGTCTTCTTCATTTTGCTGAGGGTGACTATTTTTATCGATGTAAATTTTAGTATTTTAAGGTTAATGTTAGATGTTATAACTCTTGTATGTTTCAGATATGGATTAAGAAAAGTGGAAGATACCTTCAAAGAACTTACCTTTGCAAAAGAACATGATGAAGGAACTCGATCGAATTAAACATAAGAATAAAAATCGCAATGAAAAATTGAAGATATTCAGTTTGATGTCTGACATTCTAGTTAAAAAAAAACAATTATTATGTTAAGCAATTTCGTAAAAAACACAGATATATCTTGAAATTGTTTTACTTTTTCAAAATAAACCTCTCCTACTTAAATATCTCTAACAAAACTCTATATACAAAATTATGCCAACAACTTATAAACGATATACCTTGATATACATACACTAAGCAACGAAAGTCATCACACACCCACTTTTTGAAGTTTGCTTAAATTCTGATAATTTTTGTATTAAAGCATTGATTTTTTTTTACTTCTGAAAGGGATTATAGCTTGTGATATTCTGCGTCTAATAAGCCGAAGGCGATATGTCCATGTCCATTGTGTGAAAAGATATCGCTAAAAAAGGAAAATTTCAATGTTTTCAGAGAAACGTAAATAACTCCAAAAATAGTAAATCCCTTTCGAAGTTGTTACACTCGTATTAAAGTGAAATCTTCAGTGCATCTATTTGACTAACTGAGTCATAAGAAAAATCCTAGACAATAAATCTAAAGTTAAACCAAAAATATCACGAAAATTCAAAAACCCCTGTACGCCACACATTACTCCAACAAAAATTTAGGATTAATATCCCTCTAGATCTCTGTGTTTTATTAAAATTTCAGAACAGTGATTTTTACGAAAACGATACTAAGGATGGTAGAATTTTGAATTTTCGTGATATTTTTGGTTCAATTTTGATTTTTTCATGTCTAGGATTTTTTTTTCAAAATGACTAGTTAGTCAAATAGATACACTGAAGATTTCCCTTTAATACGAGTCCAACAACTCGAAAGAGATTTACTATTTTCGGAGTTATTACGTTTCTAGAAAACATTGAAATTTTACTTTTTTAGCGAATATCTTTTCACACAATGGACATACCGCCTTCACCTCGGCTTATTAGACGCAGAATTAACAAGCTATAATCCTGTCAAAAGCAAAAAAACAATGCTGTAATACATAAAATATCCGAATTTAAGCAAACTTCAAAAAGTGGGTGTATGATGACTTCGTTGCTTACTGTATATTATCACAAATTGTGTCTGACATATCTGATTTTATAAAATATGCAAATAATATTGGGTAACATTTTCCTCCTGTAGTAACTAGTGCTAACCCTCCACCCTCCACTGCTGACACAAACATACTGCATACAGACAGCACTACAGTTTTCGACAAAATTAGGTATTATCTATAATTATTTTCCCAAAATTGTTACACATATTATAATCATTAATGTATGATCACAGTGTGTGGTACACTATTGCAGTAACTTATGTTCTACAATTACACAGACCTGAAAGGATTTTTTTTAACCCTAATAGGTAATTCTGAGGGTTTTCTAAATGATTTTGACCTGATAAACACGATGCCGTTACTTGTTTTTCTCCATGAAGTTAGAATTATGAAAAAACATAACCTTAAAATTGATATGATGCAAGTATTTTCTTATTTATTAGCCATAAGTAATATTAGGCATCACTGTCATAGTCCATCTTAATCCATTACATCATTTTGTTTTTGAAAAAATTATCGAATGAAAATAATAATAAACATAACCTTCTTTTGGATTAGCCTATTTAATTTTTGAATTCTTTGTACGTTTCCGAAACATAGATTCTGGAAATTCTTGTGAAATCACTTAAATAAAATAATAATAGCGCCATCTATAGTAATATTTTTTTTATTTTTACTATTGATTTTTGTAGGTTTTAATATAGGTACTGAATACGATGGTCGAGTCCGTTTTACCCAATCTCGTTTCGTTGCCGAGTTATGAAGGCCTCAATAGAGGCCAAAAAAGCTTTTTTTTGCAGTTTTAGGTTAGGTTTTCTGAAAATTGTGACGTGATAGGGTAAATAGGAGAATGGTATTATGTTCAGCATGTCAAAAACTTTCGGAATCACCTATTAGGGTTCAAAAAAGTGTTTTTTTTTCAGGTCTGTGTTTCAGGTCTTAACATTATATTAAAATAAAAAAATCCTTCTGTAGTCGGTAAATGTGGATGGTCTAATATTTTTTTTCTGCTGGGTTATCATCGCAAACTAAATTTATCTCATTAATAACTGTACACACCAGACAAGGATCCTATGACCCCAATGATCCCATTGACCCCAATGGCCACGACCCCAATTATAACATTGATCCCAACGATCCCACGACCGCAATGATCTCATGAACCTAATGATCCCACTGACCACAATGATTTCACGATCCCAATGATCCCACGACCTCAATAATTCCATGATCTTAACGATTTCAATAATCCCATTAATCACAATGATATCATGCCCCAATGACTTCATTGACCCCAGAGATTCCATGACCCTAATACAAAACAATTAAAAAATGTCAATTTATTTAAACGCAAATTTCCTGACAACTAACGTTTTTATTTATTGAATGACTTTATTTATTGTTATTTTAACATTATATGATGTTTTATAATATGTTTATTCTGTTTGTATTGTTTGTCTATATACATTTTTGTGCGTTGTCTATTATATAAGAATTGAAGACTCTATGTGCTATGCATATGTGTATGTATGTATTTTCTCCCTGACTGTATATGTCTGATTTATCCATTGCGAGAGCTAATAGATCAATAAATATTCTAATCTATTATATTCTTATATAAGGTAATCCATTAAATCCAATCCATTCCGTGGATGTGGAAGATTCATCCAGTCAAGTGTTAGAAAAACAACTAAGTTTCTAAGCTTCATGTTTCCGAGAAGCCGCCACACCTACGCGTTGCCGCAGTGTCTATACAACGTAGTAATTTCGCCAGTAAATAGTAATATGTTGTATAAATTTCAGTAAGATAAGATATTTCTTAAGTCCGGATAACCGAAATATTGGGATTATTGACGTTTGGATTTCTGCATTTATCCTCGTTAAACATGAGCGATTTGGCCTGTATAAATGTTTGTAGAGGGGAAAATGATCGTTCCACATCTACTGAAGTTAAAAGTGCAAATTCAAAACAGTTCACATGGAAAGACACAATAGACACATGGGAATCCACACAAAATCAGGTAATATGTAAATACAGTACACGAATTCACAAGTGACTAACTTGCGACAAAAAAATTTGTTTTTAATGCGGCAGTCGACCAGTTTAGACCGCCGGCAGGTTGTTATCGGAATAACTCCCGTCTTACGGAGAAAGTTTATTACGAAGTCCCGGGTTCCCGCGAAGACTTCGTTTGGGAATATATTCTAATATATTATATATACGGACAGTGGCGTAGGTGTACAGTGGCAAGAAATATTCGTTTAAAAAATACGGTTTATACTTTAATTACCATAGAGAGTTGTATAGTGCCGGCTCTACGTGACATCATACTTTCCTGGACCTTACTAATCACGAATACATCAAGAAATGGCAAATGCTCCAACTTCATGTGTAAAATTTACAGTTACAAAAAAATTAAGACATACATTTTTCAGAAATTTTTCAAAAATCTCTAGTATGTCATCACCAAACTCTGAGTAAATACTCGAACTTTTTTTATACATATCTACGCATAAGGGGCATATTATAGGTAAGTACGTACGTTAAGAATTTGGAATAGATCAATACCGGGCTGAAATTTCCCTCATTCTGTATAATTTGTTTCGTATAATATTTCTGTTTACATAAAGACGTTCCCCGCATAGAAAGTCCGATGTGCAAATAGAGAATACCGCTCGATGCTAAATGCGGCGTAAAAACCTTTCATCCGTTCTATATCGCTAATACAATAGCTGAATGGGAATATCTGAATTTCCATATTGCGAATATGACTGCTCGGTTTGCAATTACGTAGGTGGTTTTTATAAGAAAAAGACAGGTCAAGTGAAAATAGATAGTCCAAGATCATTCTTAAACGCGTGGTTGATAAAAATATAGTTCCAGTAACTAATAAAGTAGGTACCAGTACGAATTTTCGTCCATTTCAATGTTGCACTTATTAAAAATACACAAACAGTAAAAGTTTTCATAGTCATAAAAAAAGTACAGATTTCTATAATAGTTTGTAATAGTTTGTTACATAATAGCTCTAAGTTAAATACAGAAAAAAAATATTAAAAATATTAACATATTTTGTTATATGCATTTGACCCCTTCAAGTGGGGTCACTTGATAACATCTCCGTTTTCTCAATACAACAGAGGCTAAACCGTTTCCGTGAGCATTTCTCCTCTTTAGGGACTACTCCAGTAGGGGACTTTTGAATAGAAAAAAAATACAAAAGTTGTCCAAAAACATTTATTTTTGAAAAAAATATTTTCTTTCTTATCGTTAGTCTACCCGACTCTTGAATTGAATTGAATTTTTTGCACACTCGAACCACAGCTTTATGAAAACCTTCTTCGTTCTACAAGTGACAACAGATAAAATTACAAGTGACCATTGCTACCAACTCATGTGGATGTCCTCTAATAGAAGGCAGCGCGCTCTGTGGTCACAACTTACGCATAAATGGCGGGTGGCTTGGAAAATGCTTGGGATATGTCAATGTGATCACTTCACCTCACCGTTCTATTTCATCCCATCTGACAGCAGAGTACAACCAGAATATATATTTTTTTTAATCGTGCACAACGATCGTAGTACCTCAGCATAAGGAAGACTCTTATGTCGTATGATAGTACGACGTATTACGACGATACTCCAGAGATATAAGAGATATCCACAAACAAACAATAACAGACTGTACTCGAAGCGTTCACGGCTGCAACTAAAATACAAAAGAAATGAGCACCATTTCAGGTTTTGTCTACTGCGGCCAAGAGCAACGTTGCTGTTGCTGCACTGTAGTTTTTAGTACAAAGACTGATATCAATAGTGTTAAAAAAGAAGATAAATATTCATCCACAGTTACACCAGTAATTTTGGTTGAGGTTACCTATTCAATATTTACGTATATTCAAGTATTTATATTTGTATTTATATTCAAATTATATACACGGTGTAAATTTGAAAACGAACAACATTTAATATATCTAAACTAATGACAGTATCAAAATCTGGCGAAACACGTCAATTTACATATCAAAGGGGACAACTTTTGAGGCATTTGTTGTATTACTTTCAAACCCCTAACCGCCAGGGTACCTACCCCTAAAATTGTAAATAGCAACCCCTATTTCTTTTGCCATTTTTGAGTTTCTTGTACAATTCTATATAAGTCCCATATATCTTTTTTGTCAAAATTTTTGTCAAAAATTAACTAGTTAACTTCAGTTAGGTAGTTAACTTCAATAATGTGTGGAATCTATTTAATTTCTGATTTTTTTTATTGGAAAGTGATGCACTTTTTACAAAAAATTGTCAAGAAAAAAAGTTCTTAAAATCACTCAAAGAATGTACTTGATTTTTTTCAAAATTTTTAAGCAATTTTTTAAATTTTGCAAAAATTTACAATTTGCAAAAATCCAAAAAGTTGCTCAAATAATGTTAACAAAATTCCAGTGAATTCTTTGAGTGCTTTTAAGAAATTTTTATTCTTGACAATTTTTTGTAAGTCATCATTTTTAAATAAAAAATTCAGAAATTAAATATATTCCACACATTCATGAGATTAACTACAAATTTTTGACAAAAAAGAAATATGGGACTTATCTAGAATTGTACAAAAAACTCAAAAATGGCAAAAGAAATAGGGGTTGCTATTTAAAATTTTAGGGGTAGGTGCCCTGGGGTAGGGGGTTGAAAGTAATACAACAACAAATGCCTCAAAAGTTGTGCCTCGGTATGTAAATTGATGTGTTTCGCCAAATTTTGATACTGTCATTAGTTTAGGCAATATTAAATGCTGTTCGTTTTCAAATTGACATCATGTATGTTGTGATGCAATTGAATTTTTCTGGTCATTGCTCGGATATGTAAATTTTGTTTTGGAGGAGGAAACATTTTACACATATTTTCTGCCCTATCACTTCAACCCCTAAACGAGGGTTAACCCACAGAATTTAAGTGACATCTCATGTCTGTTTATTTTTTTCTACAACGGTACCTCATTTATCAAAATTGGTTCAATAATTCCTGAGAAATTAGTGTCCAAAGTAGAAACATGTTATTAATTGTTTCACAATATTGTATTAATTGTTTCACAATATTAAATTATCAGATTTTAAAATTTCTAGTGTTACAACTCAATAAGTCGTAATTGACATTGACAATTAAGATAGTTATTATTGTTTATTCACTTCACCATCATTGTTGTTCTAAGTGAATATTATCAATAAAAAAGAAATAATAAGTAGGTATTTTGTATTGCATACAAATAAGTAAAGGCTGATTTTGGATTACAAAAACTTTATATTGTCTTATTACCTATGAAGATAGTTATAATCATTCGAATTGTGACGAAAATCAGGTATTGTTCCAACAAGATGGTGTTCCTTTGTGTTATGACGTGAGAATACGAGGGTACTTAGATAATTCATTTATCACATATAACATTTGTTGGACATTGGATCGGCGGAAGAGGAGCTATTAAATGGCCTGCAAGGTCGCCGGATTTGAGCCCTCTGGATTACTTTTTTGGGGCCATTTGAAAAGTGAAATTTATGTACGTCTATCTCAAAACAACCTCTAAATGCTGGATATTTTACATCAACGTATCATAGACGAAAGTCACCAAGTAATACCAAAAATTCATAGTAATGTTCGAGAACATTTTGAACCGCAAAATTTTTATTATCCATTGACAAACAAGCTAGATTTGTTTATTTTCAACATTAGTAATACTTAAACAATAATTTAATTTTTATTACACTAAGTAATTAGTCGAGTTAAGGAATGAGGTACCATTTTAGAGAAAATTAAACAGGCTTTTAAATGAGATACCACTTGACTCCTTGTGCCATTTGAAATTTTGGGGGTGGAAACTACCTTTTCTTAAGGGTTGAGGTTGACAGGGTAGAAAATATGTGCAAAATGTTTCCCTCTCCAAAGCAAAATTTACGTTTCGAACAATTTATTCGAAAACTGAGTTAAGCGCCCGAAAATTGGCCGGTTTCGTTTTCGATGGGCCACCCTGTAATAATGGTAGGTAATACGGAACTGCAGGTGAAACTATAGAACACATAAGAGCAGGACATTCTGCCCTAGCAGAGTCAGCTTATCTCTAACAGGCACAACCAACTTGCGAAGATGATCCGCCAACAACTATGTAGCACTCAAGTATGGCCTATTAGCAACGGCTCCGCCATACTACAGGTATAATACACTCATGAAACTGTGCTGGAATGAGAATTAGTAGTTAGGAATTAGGATCGGCTAGTTGTCATCGATCAGCATCGGCTAGTGGACTTCAACCGACCAGAATTGTGCTGATAAACAAGGACCAACGAAAAGGGATTATCATAGACATCGCTGTGCCACTTACCCACACTCAGATGGCTGAACGAGAGAAGATCACGTAATACGAAAACCCAGCAAATCGAGCTAAAGCGCCTTTGGAGATTAGAGAACGTGGAGATATACGTCCTAGTGATAGGCGCAAGGAGTGATGATGACTAGATTCGCCAAGGACATCGCGTTATTGGGACTGCCTCATGACATCATTAAAAATTGCCAGAAAGCAGTTGTTTTATTATAAACGCGTCACATTGTAAGAACGATTTTGGAACAGGACAAATTTCCTCCCCTCACCTGAACCTAATTAATGCTAGAGGCGGAGATGGGTAACAGGCTTATCAGCAGAGATAGGCAACGTCGACAATGTGATATCGACAATTTTTAACATGTCGAGAATGTCGCCAATATAGATAATGTCTACAATATAGTAAACTAGATATAGAAACATATACAGAATTTTTATTATGTATTAAATATTTCTTAAGTGAATTTATTAAATATAAATTAAGTAAAACAAAAAATGATAACACTATAAATTTTCTTGATTTTCTATGTCCATGAGGTGTTCAATGTCTTTCTTTTCAATGTTAAACCTCAGTTAAAAAATAGCCGCTTAAATTGCGCAGAAGATTTTTAGCAATTTAAGAGTAAGGTCACCCAAAATGGGACATTCCAGCTTGGCCATTCTCCAGAAGACTAATGGACTCTCTAATTGCCTTTCAAAAACAATTACAAATATACCTATAGTGGAAAACATTAATATAATTATTATAAGTATATTATTTTAAAAAAATGCTATTCGGACAAATCTGATGTTGTGTTAAATCTTTCCCATTCTTCTGGACCTTAGCTGCTTCAATGATTTAGTAGGAATGCATTTATTTTGGAAATACAGGGTGGGCCATTTTAATCTCTCCACCGGAATTCCTTAGAACCTAGAATGACCTAGTCCTTGAACCTAATTTTCAAGGTTATTTCAAGGTCAGTGTTTTTTTTAATGGGAACACCTGGTTTTGACCCTGGATTTGAAAAGAGCGGGAAATTCTACGTCCAAAATGGTACGGTCAACAAGGTCATGGCGAGGTCGAATGAAGGTCGAATTTTCGAAAATTGTTAAATAACGAGGGCTAGCTATCATCACCTTGACAGAAACATCATTTTAGACGAATTTCTCTTGCTTTTTTTCAAATCAGAGGTCAAAAGTAGGGGTTTCACGCTTGATAAAACACCTTGACCTTGAAATAACCTTAAAATCCGGGTTTAACGTCAAGGTCATTGGTATCAGGAAGTGACCTAATTCGACCTTGACAACTTTAATCATAAAAAATTGACTGTTTCCAAACTTTATGCCAAGCTAGCCCTCGTTATAACAATTTTCGAAAATTTGACCTTCATTCGACCTTGCCATGATCTTGTTGATAAATCCCATTTTGGACGTAACGTTTCCTGCTCTTTTTCAAATCCGGGGTCAAAAGTAGATGTTCCCAATAAAAAAACACTGACCTTGAAATAACCTTGAAAATCAGGTTCAACGTCAAAGTCATTAGCACCAGTGCGTGACCCCTCTGCCCCCTCTAACTTTTGTCTAATCGTTTTTTTTTCGTATCTAGCTTAGGTTCTGAGATATTCCGGGTGGGGAGATTAAAATGGCCCACCCTGTATAAACGGATATTAGCTTTGAATTATCGTAATTTGGATGTAAATACTAAACAGTCAGTGCATACACATTCACTGCCATTTCTTCTTCATAATTCTAAGCTAGCGACAATACTGCGGCGAAAATACCGGTAGTATGCATCGCTGCCCGGTCAGCCGTACAGCAAAACAAGGGTTACTCACCGACACGTCACCGCGTTGAGTAAGGCTGAGCGTATACTGGAGCTGCGCGCAAAGCAGAGATGAGAGCAGTGAGCAACGCGACGAAAACAAACCAATGTTTTCCTATCTGAACACGCATACTGACGCTTGCGTCGGAGATGTAAGCATGCTTGTATACTAGAGCAAAGCGACGCGACCAAACATTTTTGTTTTCTCTGCTCTCATCGTTGTGTGTTTTGATTATTGAAGATTTTGATTGATTGATATATTATGAATATTGAAGAATTAATTAGTTGTATTTTTGTAAAAAATGCTCAGTGGGACCAAAAAGACCCACAACTTACCGTAATATAACTGCAACACGTTCTGTAGGATAGATATGATTCTGATTACAATTAGTCCATTTTTTCAATAACTTATGTTTTGTTCCCTCCAAAATATGATCGAATGTGGTAATACTTATTCTAAAATATGAATGAAACTTTTCAGGATGTTCTCGTAACTGACTATACAAGCGAAATTCTCCATGACTGTGTCGACTTTTATTGATTTTATGAATGTGACTGGATTTAGTAGCCTTCTTTTTTGTTCATTAAATACCAAATTTTTAAGGAAGAATTTTCAAATTATAATAAATCCATCATTGAATAAAGTAAAATCGACTACTGAACTCCTCAGTATGTGCACCCAAACTCGTTCATCGTCGCGTTGCACTGCTCCAGTATGCGCTTAGCACTGCTCCAGTATGCGCTTAGCCTAAGCCTCCAGGACCTTCCACAAACTTTGACCCTCTCGAGACTTTCCGCAAGCGTCGAGCTTTTTCGAGTGGCCATCCGGACGAATGCTGGAAAATTGCCGCCACAAGCCAACCGGGTATATAGAGAGGCATATCGACGCGGGATGAATTAGTTTTTCTTTGAATTGTGCGTCGTGGTCTTCGTAAAATAGTCGAATATAAATTGTATAAAAATAAATTAGTGTCAGTAACAGTGTTTCACCCGTGTTTGTATTTGTTTAAATAAATACTGTTAGTTGTAAGTGCGAGTTTAAATTTTTCACACCTTACGAACCCGTAGTGAACAAAACGTTACAATACGTTTGACCGGAATGCATGTGGTCCAGAGTGGAGGGCTGATATATACATATGTATGCCAAATGGTAATCGAAATCCGAAGCAAGGAATGGTAAAATGTTGACCACTAAACTCTAACTAAATATGTTGTGCAATAAAACCATTCGTTTACTTGTGCCTTCGCAACCTTGCTGCTGCAGTGTGTTTTTAAACGACCTTACAAAAATTTCATTTAGCAGCATGCTTGCCGTTTATTTTTATTAAGTCAAATTTCAGGTCTTCAAAATTTAATAACACTTTCTATCACTCATCATAAAGCACATTTATAATAAACAGATGATAACAACTGTAATAAATACGACGAAAACATCAAAATATCAAGATATAAATATAATTCAAATTAAAAATAAAGAAAACATTAAAATATCAAGATATAAATACAAGTTTTTACATTATTTATCCATTCTCAACATTGTCGACTTATTGTTGACATACTCGACGTATTGTCTACGAGGTCGAGAATAAAAGTCGACGCCCATCTCTGCTTATCAGTATCTGCAGCAGAAATGGGTGAATATTTCCCAACATTTCCGCTAAGAAGTATGATTATAAAGTCGGAGAATTAATCGCTTGGACCTCCAAATTTTACTTCGTCAATATTTCCTAATTGTTTCATTACAAGTGGTAATTTAAGGAGCGGATGAAATTCTGAGATAGGATTAATTTGCAATTACCATAAGCAATACCGTAAGCAATGCTCAATACGAACAATAAGTGCGAACAAGACAAGCTCAAGTTTATTATAGTTTTTACTGCGACTGATTACAAGATCAATAGGATTGTTGACGCCTTTTGTTGATATACATACATGTATTTTATATATTTAGTTTCAATGTTTAGTTTTTAAAGGTTGTGAACTAGTACTTCAAGATTAAGAAGTTGGCAACAAAAACAAAATCTGTAACTATGTACAATTTGGAATATGTTTTAGAATCAATAAACATGTAGAAATTCTAATTTGGTTTTACAATCTATAAACAAGTACAAATAATACAAGAGTGTTGATTTTACTCATCAGCACTAAATACAGCAACATAAAATTGGTCTTCCTTCGATCCTGATTGGCAGTCCTAGGAAGCATCATAAAATTGGTCCTTCGAGCCGGATTTGCAGTCCTAGGAAGCATCATAAAATTGGTCCTACGAGTCAAATTGGCAGTCCTATGGAGGCAAGTACAGTAAATATCAGTTATAGCAAGTTTTAGCAAGAATCTCGACCGATGACGAGGCAGCCATTACGCCAGACAGCGTAGGGACGCGGCGCGCGAGATTCCAGTAATTCAATTGACGGAGCAGTCACCAGACAAGTCAAGCCATCGTCCAGTGGAAAGTCATCCCGACGAGTTGGCTAAACGACTGTGAGTTACTTACGATTCGATTTCTCTAATTCTGAATTTTCCGATTAATTCATTGTCAATCAGACAAGGTTTGACAATTATTGTCAAAATCTGTGACATCGATCAGTGTTATCAAAAACAGTTATACATACAATTTCGTACACCATGAATACTTTAGCTTCTTTACACATGCAACGCGGTCAATTAAAAAGAAAATAACTGATTTACAATCATTTATACAAGGGTTAAAAGAAAAAGACAATTTAGATTTAATTGATCAAAAAGAGTTAGAGCATATAGTCAATCGTGTGTACCCTCTTCTAGACAAACTAGAAGAACTTCAAGACAAAATTTACAGTTTGCCAAAATCAAATCGTGAGGAGGAAGAGAAATATGCATCCAATTTGGAGACATCATATTTCTCTGCCATCGCA